>VYZQ01053746.1:0-57763 GCA_013400655.1 Mystacornis crossleyi | reverse complement strand
AAGGGTTGAAAGTGTCCTTCTGCTGTTCGTTTCTTTTAATGGGTCCCGTGCCCTTAGTGGGATTTTACAAATTTGTGTTTCATATTTCATCTTAGTCAGCATTAAGACAAATTTTACTTATGTTCACAAACTATTTCCCTCAAGGCTTCTTTTTCAATTCTGAATTCCCTCTCATGAATTTGTTCAATCTGTCAGCTATCCAATTTGTCAATATCTCACCAGTTTTGTGGAACCCAGAAAAGAAACTTGCAGATATAAGGTGATTCACAGACTATGCAAAGCTAGAAACAGCCTTATCTTCGTACATTCTCTGGGAAGATTTGAGTTCTTTCCAGCACTAGAATCTCAGCCAAACAAGGCAAGATGAATCATCTGCCATTTCTGTCATTATTTTCTGTATTAAAGTTGTAGATTTGTGGTCTCCATCATCATTCCCAGAAGAAGCAAGGACCTCAACACACGCTTTTCAAAGATGGCACGGGCAGGTTTTCCACATCAAGCACTCAAATGAATAGAGATTCCCTGTGTTTTTAACAATTTTGGCAGAAGCTATCTTAAATATCTGCAAACAATTTACTAATGACATCAACAAAAACAAATCTGGAAATGTCTTGTTGCATTCAGTACCATAAGTGACAAAAACTGATTTGTTTTTACCTTCATTTCAATTTAATGTTATCCTGACTAGAAGCAGATTTATCTGTGCTTGTACAGTTTTCAGGCAAAGCTGGTAAAAAGCACAATGTGATTCTGTGATAACTGCTGTTAAGATAATGCAAGATCTCTACAGACAAAAAAGAAGTGTGCTAGATTGGTTTTCTTTTCCTGAACTCTGACATTTTTTTCTGTCATTTCAATTTCCCAGGGAAACCAAAGAGAGTTACATTTGGGCACTATAATTGACTTATGCTGGAGCACCCGGGGCAAATTCCAATGTATAAGAAAGAGAAAAAATGTGGCAAATTATGTTATTGACGGACTGAGAATGTTCTGCAGTAATACATTTCTAGTCAGTGAAACAAACAGTCCAAAGCATTTATAAATGCTTTGCTCTGAATTGTGATGACAATTAAAATTGTAATGCATTTTTGTGAAAGTAAGTTTTCAAAACATTTGATTAGCAGACAGCAAGATAATCTTGAAAATATCAGCCTAAGCAGAAGCAATTTACCACACTAGATACCAGCTGATGTAATATAATAATTGGATATAATAATAACTAAAAAACTCACATAACTGATCTTGAAATAAATGTTTCAAAAGACTGAAGAGTTTCAGTCAATTATTTAATAGTTCTAATGTATAATGTTGTAATGTATTTGAAATCTGCCAGTCCGCTAACATATTCTAATTTTGTTGAAACACACTCAGAGAAGATTGTTCTATCAAAAATTGTTTAATTTACTCTAAGAAAAAATGCTTAACAAGTAAGACAGTTCATTCAAATCTTCCACATACAGGAAGCTATAATCCAGAGAGTGTCTTCAAGTAGAACAATAATTGTTATTGTAGCATAATATTTATATGAGGACATAAGTTTTACTGCACATTTGACTATCCACAGTAGACCTGCTGATTTCTCTGAAGATATGATGGAGTCACACACGGTAAATTAAGAACATCAGTTCACCTGCAGAAAAGACATTCTGGATAACACCAAGTCAGACACAAACCATCAGCTCACAACAGGCATGTGATGCAAGGAGCTAACTTCCCTCATCATGTTTTGCATTTGTGGCTAAAATGCTGTTGATAACACCAACATTTTGGCTGTTGCTGGACTGTGCTTGCAGAGTGTCAAGACTTTATCTGTCTCTCCTATCCCCATCCCCAGCAAGTAAGCTGGAGGTGAGAAAGAGACTGAGAGGGGATATAGCCAGGATAGGTGTCCTCAGCTGATGGAAGAAGTATTTCTTGCCACAGGACACTGTGCTCAGCCGTAAAAATTTGGGGAGAGTGGAAGAGGGAGATAATTGGGTTTATAGCATTTCTCTTGCCAAGCAACCATGAACTATCATTATATCAATCCATTAGTCTTGCCTTCCTTCTGTTTCTTCCCCGTCCCACGAGAAAGTAGAATGAGCAAGAGGCTGTGTGGGTGTTTGGCTCTTGGCCAGGATCAACCAATATTTCATTTCAACAGCAGCTGTTTCTTGATGTTTCTTGTTGTCAGGGAAAGATGACCCACCAGCTCCCCAACCTTCCGTCTCTCAGGTGCAGTTTGGACATCTTACTTTGGCTCACTGGTCTGCTGTTTCTCTCTATTGAAAAGTTTTCAGGGAGAAGTAGTTTTTAATCTTGTTGTTGTTGTTATGTCAGTTGATACACTGGAAAAAATGAAGGGCAAGCAAGCTATTATTTTCTAACAGAAGGCAACAAATGCAAAACCACAGCACTCTCATGTACCTCCGGGCCCCATGCCCAGAGTCACAGGTTCTGGGGTAACAGGACGAGCCCCTGTGGTGCCACCACGGGTCACCAGGCAGGGTGGCCGCCTTTACCAGGACACAGGGCATTGAGGGGAGAGTGTGGCAGTGCTGCCTGTCCCCTGGAGCTGGGAGATAGGAAGTCCCAGAGCAGGGCAGAGAGGGGTGGGAGGTGTGAGATGCACACTGAGTGCTGTGGTCTAGAGGCTGGTGGCATTCACACTGTTTATTTGCACCACAGAGAGAGTTTGGCCTTTGCTCTACCTGAAATCACCAGGCACAGTAAAGAATTCCTGTCACTCAGTAAAGAGATGACCTATTATTGCTGAGGTCCTCTTTTCAAAAAAAACCCTCCCATAATCATTAGGGACAAAATGAAACTGCTATTTAAACACAATTTTCCCATTTGTGTTTGACAAATCGTAGCAGTTTAAATACTGATAGGAACTTTTGGTCATGCTTTCTGTTAAAAATGAAGCATTAAGAAAGTTCACTCCTTTTCACGGCTGTGTAACATTCATAGAAAAAGGTTATGAGTTGATTTCTTGCTTCAATTTTCTCTCTTCTATATATATATATATATTTTTTTTTTTAAGGCTGACAATCATTTTGATGTTAAAAGAAAATTAGGAGGTCTTCTCAGTTATCTTGTATGAAATAAAGATGAACTGGACAAAAGAGCCCTAAATAGCAATTTCATGCTGTGATAAAAGATGGGAAATCATCATCTGTATCTCATGGAATGGATCTTAATCATTGCTAAGTGGAATAACAGAAAAAAGTAAAGTTGACAATACGTCTCTGTGGCTCTTTACAGTCACATTAAAATTCACAGAGCCTGACATTTAAGTACAATCAAAAATACTGATGTCCAATTGATTTCTAATCCTTAGTATAAGTAGGAAAGTTGCAAAGCAGTAGAACATAGTAGAACATTCAGGCCATGTGTAGAGTATCAATCTGCTCCATCCCATGCTGCACTCAAATAGCCAAACCAGTTAAAGAAAATGTAAATGATTTACAAATTAGTGTCCAGAGCAGGTTCCTTCAAGAAGAGAGGCACAGGAGTAATTTAGGCTCTCAGATCCATTTGCATAGTTAGATAGATGCTAAAAGCCTGGTCCCTGTGAGACTCAGTGTTTCAATGAGAACTGAAACTTCTGAAATCAAAATCAGGTGCCCAAACTACTGACATCCTTTTGATGTCATAAGGTTCTTCACCTACTGCTGCCTGATGCTCTTAAGGACATGGCACAAAGTCATTTGACATTCTTGTTAACATTATTGACTTCTTAGTTATGCCAAGGTTGGCAAATCACCAGTAGATGACAGTTTTTCTCAAAATATTTTAAAATAGGTAAATATATATGTAGTTAAGAACCATATATGTCACTCCTTCTCAGAAATCTGTTTTCCTCTGCTTATAAACCCTAAATCAATAATCTTTAGATTGCCTCTAAATATTTTTGAATCCCATAAGGCTATCCCTTTTCCACAGCTGCAACTCTATTCCTGGATTTTGTAATGTGCACATATAATGGGCATAATCTCATATTCCTGCAGCTCAAGAGACTTAGGTTTCCAAATTCCAGCTCAAAGGACATTTGAGGTTTTGCTGTTAAAACTCTGGCTCCACCAGAGCCATCACTTCTATTAAAATGTAGGTTTAGGCACTGCAAATACTCCCCCTACAAGAGCAACACTGAGTGTTTCTTCATCATTTCTGTTAAATCAGTGCTAAGGAGCAGAAAGTAGTTGAAGATGGATTACTTAGAAAATATGAGATGGGATACAGTCCTGTAGCCTTGCACAGGAGTAGGAAAGAAACAGGTTCAGGGACAACTCTCCAGGCCAGATTATATATTTTGTGTAAGAAAACAGAGAGAAATGCATGCACCAGCTGGAAATACAGGACCAGAGCTTCACTTGTGGAGGTGAGCATCCCAACCTGCATACACACAGCCTCTCACTGCTGTTATTGTCTAACCTAACCCTGTCGCCTGAGCTGTCTGGTGGCTCAGAAAGAAGGGGAGAAAACACCCCTCTCATATCAGCAGTTTTAGGCTCTTCCACTGAAAAATGACCCACATGGGAAGGGAATTGAGTTCCTAATTTTTCACCAGCAGAAGAAGGTGAAGCACTTTAGGTGAAGCACTGCTGGCTTCTGGGCAGTGTCAGCTCCACACCATGCTCACTGGTTACTCTGGTTCCCATCTCTTCTCAGATATTGAGCCTTTTTACCTCCCTGAACATTTACTGTCTCTGAATTTAGTTTTCCATTCCTGCTGTTCAAAGTATTTTTCCGATTGAAACACCTCTCAAAACCTGCATGCAGACAAGGCCCTGGCTCTGTGTCACACATAATTGCATTGGGCACAAGGATGGGTATAATAATTATCATAAAACATGGAAATTAAAAATAGGCACTTCTGTTTCCTAAGTGTGTCAAGCAAGGAGTTGGCAAGGTCAGACTTTCATTCTGCTCTGTGATAAGGCAAACTGGAAGTTGTTCAAATGTCAATACCAAGAGTGCATCTCATCCTAAAAATAGAAATTTCTTTCGTGAATTAAGGCTTGGCAACCATTGCTTTCACTTTACTGACCTAATAAAACACAAAGAAAGATGTTTTTAGATGCAAGTACACCAAAGATTAAAAAAAAAAAAGAAATCCCACATAAAATTAAGTTCCTCCTGCACTTATCTGCCAAAATTCATATTCAGGATTTCATTCTTCCTCACGGCAATTAAGAATCTTACTAGTATCTAAGACTGTCAATTTACTTAACGCTCAGATATCAGTGGCACAGCATTTATTAGAGAAACACAGATATCTGCAGTCAGGACATGGCAGGAAAGTGCAGTTCAGTCCTGCTTTAAAATTAAGAATTATGTGCAAGGTCTCTTCCTGAGGAGAAAAACAGTATTCAAATTCACATGAAAAGAAAGAATCCTCAAATAACTTTGATTCTGCCACTATCAATTTAGATTTGAAAAAAAAAATCCTCAAGGATATGGTATGGGGGTGAAGCATGCAGGGGGCTGGGCTGACTGACCCCCCTCCCTCTGTGGATGTCCAAAGCCCACGTTGAGGAAAGGAAGGGAAGGTAAAGGGCACTGTTGCATACAAGCACAGCACTGTCTCCTTCCACACTCCTCAGAAGCAAAGCTGATGGGATTTCATCCTTTTGGTCCACTGAGGAGAGGAAAGAAATGGACCATAGAAATTAGAACTGGGAGAGGCCACTAAGTCATACAGTCCATTTCCTTGCAAGTACAAGATTGTTCCCAAATGCTCTTTCCAGTCTAGATTTAAATTAATCAATTAGCAGTGGGGCTTTTGACACTACTTTGGGAGATCATTCCAGCCTAATGGATCTCATTGTTAATACTTTTCACCAGTTACTCAGCCTGACTTTTATTTTCTTTGATGTCATCTCAGGATCTCAGTTCTGCTGCTCTAAATTTAGTTCCCACCTCTCTCCTTGGGGTTTGTACCTTTCAGATACCCAGAAACATGCACACTATGTTCGTAATCTGCATATTCAGTTTTTGTACACTTTCCTGCTGGGCCACTCTTCTCTGCAGTCCCCAGCAGTCTTGCCTCTGTCTTCTCATTCCCATTCCACTTTGGCAGCCTCCTCACCATTCTTTTCTGCACTGAAAATCCAGCTTTTGAATGAGGTTTAATGGAAAGACCTGCAGAAGAATATCTTGCAAAATGGATTAGCACAAGAATCCTTTCTCAGGCATACCATGATGTGATCAAACAGCACAAAATGGGCTTGTGTCAGAAAGGGATTTTTCTTTCAGATGAACTGAATATGGAATTTGCTTACAAGTGCACTCCCCCCACCCCCCCGGGTGTGGGCAAAATTTACTATGCCTGGCTGTGAAAGGAGAGCCACGGCCACTCTCAGACAATACCCTGGCTGTTGCTTCCAGCACAGAGGGGTCAGAGAGCAGGGTAGAGAGGACTGTGACTCTGTCCCTGCTCCTTCACTGATGAAGATGAAGAGGTCTGCAAAGAATAGCTGTCCATAGGGAGCTCAGTCAGAGGCAGGATTACTCAAGACATTAATAAGGGAAGAAAATATGAGGCTCTCAGAGGTCCCCTCTACACTCTCTCTTCCCACAGAAATACAATATATTCAGTTACATATAACCCACAGTTTGATGTCAGGAAAAGAAATCCCTGTGTAACTGCAGTATTTCAAAGACTGTGTTCCATTTATACCCCTAAATATCTGTATTCTTTATTCTTTATTTCTTAGCTGTGTATTTGTCTTTTGTTCAGACTTCTGCTATTCCATTTCCTAAGCCCTTAAGATACTTCTTTCTTCACGAATTTTAGTCAGCTACTTCACATCAGCTGATCCAATCCACCTCAGGGCTGTTCTTTGGGACATCCAGTGTGATCTAGAAGTTACAGCCAGGGTGCTCACTGAAGTCCCAGGTTCCTGTCTGTCACTGAAATTACCACAGTTGGTACCACGGGTACAATAGAAAATGGAGAGAAAAAACTGAGCTGCAGCAGTCTTTATGGCTGGCAGATAAATGCATACTGTGAATAGGTATATGCATACTGTTAATCATCCCTGCTGTACACAGTTCTTCTCTTATGGCTACACATTTTAACTGTTTTTTTTAGTCATGAGTGTGGTTTTGTTCTCCATGCAGAGCTGGGGACAGCAAAGCTCTCTGTGTCAGGAGTGCGTCTCCTACATCAAAACTGAAGAGCAAGGTACACCATGCCACACACCAGCCTCTCAATCCTCAGCTCCCTTCTTGCACATATATCTCGATTTCACTCCTCTTGAAACCTCAGAATAGAGGGGGTTGCAGATGCTTCACTAAGTTGTGGGGAAAATGGATTGATGGGCCCGGGTAAACACATCCCTCACTTCTAACCATAGGCCTACCCCCCATGTGAGCGCTAACATACAGGGACAGTTGTTTCAATTTCCAGAGAAAGGTGTCCTTTTCTTGTTGTTTTGAGGGAGAAGAGCTCTTTGCCTCTTCGGTATTTTCCGTGGGCCATTGCCCACCCCCAGGGTGGCAAGCAGCAGCCTGGCAGCACAGTGCCCACAGGGCTCTGCACGGGCTCAAGGATCTGCCTTGGGACAGTGGGGCGCAGGACTGTGCCCACAGCACATCCCTGCAGGCAGCTTTTCCAGCATCACTGCCCTTTCATGTCTTGACTATCTCTTATTACAAAATTAAAGCCATTCTAAGAACGTGATAGGACTGTCAGGGAAGAAGATAAGAGAAAATAATACAGGACTTGTCAGTGCTATGTAACATCAAAAAATTTTCCTTCCCTAAACAAACCTGAAATGGAAACCTGAACTTATTCAGCTATGAGTAGAAGGTATTAAAAAGAAAAAAAACCTCCTCTGTGATCAGAGCTCAATTAAGCTGCCTTGAAAATTATTCCAAATACACTTTTTTGCAGATAACAATAGACAATCCTTTTGACTGATTTGTTAAAAAAGGTAAAGAAAGAGCGTAAAATTATTGCTTATCAGAGAGAGAAGCAGCACCATTTAAAATAACATGAAATTGTATCCCATGAATTATTCACAGGGACTGATGTTACACTATCATTATTTCTGGCTTTCCTTTTTACCGCATTGCATTTTGTATAAGTTGTCTCCTACCCAATAAAAGAGGTGTGGGTTTTCTTAATTAATCAAACTTGATTTTTCTGATTATTTTTTCTAATTTAAAATTAATACATTTCAAGCAGTGAGTTGTCTTCATGGTGTCAAGCTGAAAAAGAAGATAGATTTCACTACTGCTAGCAGGGTCTAAAACATGCAGTGCAATAGTCGCTTGAATACTGACTGATGCTTCTCTACGTGTTGTGCCAGCTGCTGAGAAACCAAAGTGTGATCCCAGTTGTATTCTGGCATTAGCAGTTGTAAGCTCCATCCTGTTCTACGTGAATTAGGCTCACTGAATTTCACAGTTATCTGAAATACAGCCAGTGTGATTCAGTTTTCTGACTGCAGGTACCAGTCAACACCTCTTGAGATTACCTCATGATTTTGGTTTTCCTTTTCCAACATGTAATTATGCAGGGCTACAGACTGATTGTTATGGAAAGTCCTAATGATCATAGACCACTAGAAGTGTAACTCTCTTAAAAGCAGTGGAAGCATTGACTAGACGAGCCAAAACTCACTTGTTTTATTGGTAGAGCTGTGTCTCCAAGCAGATGGGTGTAGGCATTTTGTGTTTATGGCCACAACTGACTTAAAAGCCCAGCTCATGCCCGTAGTCCATAAGGTGTCAGCCAGTTCTCCATATCCAGCTTATCTGCTGAGCAAAGCTTCCTATTTTTTCTTGCTTACTCTCTCTTCTGTCAGCATCTTTCTGAATCATTTCTATTGCAAGCTCTGTGGCTGCAGGCCTGGTGTTTCGGGAGGTCACATAGGGAAGACAGCCCTGTTTGCCTTCTGTGTGTAATAGCTCAGCTCAAGGCAATATGACCATCCTTGAATACATTAACACTGACACAATTTTCCTTAATTGTTGTGGGGGAAAAAGGCTGAAAAAATTACATCAAAAATTTAAACATAAGGGGGGGAAATGTGAAGGCCCTAGATATGTTCTGCTTGCCGTCTTATGATTTGGGCAGTTCTGATAAGTATTTCTCCACTTGGAAGAGAAATCTTACTAAAAGCATCTCTCTACAGTGGATAAAGCTGTACTTCTGCTGGCTTTCTGTAGGTCTTCAGAGTTCATGAAGAGAAGCTGTCAATACTGAGGTCTAATGCAGACTATCAAAAAGCAAATATCTAAACTAGGCCAGATTAATCACCTCCTAGGAAAATTCCTCTCCTTTGACTTGAAAGAGAGTCTACAGCAATTAGCTCAGCTACAGACATCTAAACTCTAGTTATCCAGAACAGCTGAAATGAATCTCCCTGCTGATGTCAGCAAACTGCAAATGGTCTTTTCAACAGCTCAGCTATGACGTGAAAGTCTACACTATCACTGATAGACAAAAAATTAATATCAGGGGGCTCGAGGTTCTTCCTGCCTGGCTGTGAGAGGAGTCCCTGCCTCTAGACCCAGGATGGGCTCAGGCTTTCAGCAGAGCACCAGAAAGGCATGTTACCTCACTGGATCATTAGACTAAATCTGTGATCAAAGGCAATGTGCCATTTATCTGCACATTTTTGTTTTTTAATGCAACTAATTAATTGACAGAATTTGTCAAGATAAAATGTAGTGAATTCCCTCCCTGCTCTTTCAGCCGTTCTCAACAACAGGGTGTTAGCCAGGACCCAGCCACTATGCTGACATAGCTTCCCAATTTCCTTTCCCCTGCTCCATTTCCTTTTCAAATTGAAAACTATTAGCAGTCTTTAGGCAAATAATAGAAACGTAATGCAGGTGCCTATTATAAATCGTTCACTAGTTACTTTTAACCTAATGTCTCCTCAAACATTGCTTTGCAGAAGGCAGCGAGGGCAGGAAATGCCTCATGAACTCTGACAATCAGTGGGTCAGGAGTTAAGGTCATAATAATGTAGCCCATTTCTCCTTGTTTGTCAAATAACCTGAATGCAGTTCTATCCCTGGATCTTTCACCCGAGATTGACTCCTCTCAGCAAGAACATGGGTCTTGTGGAGAGCAGTCTTTGTGCAGGGTCATACCCTGCTGTACAACCCTAAGCAGGGTAGGTGCCATAAGGCTGGTGGTGCCAGTTACTGTTAATGTAGGATTCTGCCACTCACAAAGCCATAGCTTCCCTAGGCATCGCTTGAGGATGTGCACAGTCTGGATCTACTACATGTCTGAGGTTAAATTAATCAGTGTTTATGAGGGAGCTCAACTTTCATAAATAGAAATTACTTGAGAAATTTTAAGTATTCTGCAAGAAAAATAAAATAGGAAGTAAACATTAATAACAAGAGTTAGTAATTACTGGTTTTAATGCAAAATAGACAAATGTACAGAAGTGCCTATTAATTCTGAATCACTGAAGCAAATATCTAGGCTCCAGAGCTGGCAATGCTGCCTAAAATGCCACTGTGATTAGTCAATGCTAAAATTTGCCTCCATCAGCTAGGCATCACATGTCTTGTTCTCAGAGAAAAATTCCTCCCATGTTCACTCAAAATAATATCAAACATTACACAGGGGATGAACTTCCAACTCTGTGTATGCACCAAACAAGGCATGCAAGAGGACAATCTGTTAGCATGTATGCTCCTGAACACAGCGGGCAACTGTCAGGTTGTTGGAAGTATTTCTCATCATGCTGGGTGCCCTCGCAGGCAGCATCGAACAGTGCTATGTTGGTCACAGATCACTTTCTCCATTTGGCTCCCCAGTGAGGTGTAAATATTTCAGAGCTAATGCATAAGTCATGTACACCTGGGTTTCCAAGTGCCACAGCAGTGAGACATAACTCTTGGGTATTTCTGAGCATAGAGGAGCGTGGATTATTTTCTGACACTGCAAATGGAAAACACATGGAGATCTTTAATGTTTAACACTCAGAGTGATTCTGCAAATTCTTGGAAGCCATTGCCTCCCAGCCCCGGGCAACATCTAAGTGATGTTCTGCAAACACGTGCATCTTGCCAGGACTGGCAAACACCCCAGGCTGTGTCCACACGTGACTACCTATTGGGGCCCCATATCACTGAAAGCCAACATATGGAGTTAATTCATCCAAACATGAACACCCCAGGCACACTGGCTATTGCTGTGCAACTGGACATTGTGATAGCAAACAACATCAGAGAGATTCACATTATTGCTGCATCTAATAGGTGTTGGGTGCCTTTCTGTTTCATTTGTGAATAAATCCAGACCTTACAGAAAATCCCAAGTGCATTCATCAGTTTGCCATCATGTGACAGGAGAAAAAGAGTTAAGTTTATTTATGGACAAAATGTTTGAAAAAATAAAAGACATTGCACTGTGTGCTGGGCTGACTGGGGGTGAGGACGGTGTAGCTCCCGGAGAGCAGGAGGACTTACCCAGAGGGTTTGCTCTGTATTTGCAGAGCCTGGTGCTTTGCCTGCAAAGTGAAGGGGGAGAGGAGGAGGCACACTAGGGGCATGCTAATGTTAGGAGAAGGAAGCAGTTGGTCTTACTGCCCTGAGAAAGAGTATTGAAGGAGGTCCTCAGGGGCAGACAGAGAGGCTCACGGGTTTCTGTAGCAGGGAATTGCCTCTTGGTGTACTCCTGCAGTGCTGAGGTAAATAAGACTCTATCCACAGTGGTAAGTAAATAACGTAGAACAAAAAAAAAAAAAAAAAAAATAGCTGATTCTTTTCATGGACTTTCCAACCAAGGAAAATACTACATACTGTTGAGGAAAATATACACTACATTTTGAGATGCTGAGTAGGACTCAAACACCTCGGTGGCAGGCAGTGGCCCATGAAATGTTTGATGTTAATCCATGTGAAAGACACAGTTAACTAGATGGACATGTCACGATCTAAGATACCTATTACTTTCCTCATGAAAGCAGTGACCCTAAAGCAAAGCAATTTTAATGTACAAACTATAAACACTTTTCTTTGTAGGGATGGAGTAATTTTTCCACCTCAACTTTTTACCTAGGAATAAAACTGGAATACAAAGGCTTGTTCTCCTCTCCATTTCTCCCATGTGTTCCCATGTTCACTTCTTGGGTTTTCAAAATTTCCAGCTCTTTTTACTTTTTCCCCAAAAAATACTCCAAAACACTTTTTAGGGCCACATGTATAGTAACAAATCGAGATTAAACTCTCAGCACAGGCATACAGTGATGTGTACTTTGTCACTAGTACCTGTAACAGCTTCTGTATGAGACTCTCACAACCAGGGGCTCGGATGTGATTAACTGAATTTTTCACAATACTCACACCTCTCCTAAAAATATCACAATGCTGCAATGCCACATTACAACTAAACCTTTTGGATTACTGATGTAGCTTTTGTACTGGTGTAGGCATGATAAAATTTTAATATTATTTGCAATTGTATACATTAAGCATGGCAACAGTGCTACAGCATGTCATCCACTACTAGTCCCAGTGCTGTCTGGAGATTGTGAACTGCTGTTGATGGTGTTTACTAACTGGGAAATCATTGGCAGCACCAATCCTTTATGTTTAAAATATCATTTCCTTCTCCATTCAGCTCTTTTGTCATCTAATACCAATAGATTTTATAAGGGAACATGGCCCCAAACATGTCAAGCCAAAAAAAATCTCTGCAATTTTTTGGGTTTTCTGCTATTCAGTAGACCTCATAGGAGGAAAAAAGTATTTTTACTGACTCTATAAAATTATTCCTGAAGCTTTTCTAAAGCTAAATACCATAGAAAGAGCATCACCACAGCCCACAGGAAGATTGTTTCCTTTCCTCCTATGGATATTTGCAGTCTCAGGCCTGTCTGCATCACTGACTTGCCACACTTTGAGGTCTTGATTCAGTTGCCCAAACATGGGCATGTGTTTTCACTGAGCCTCTTTATGGGTTTCCATATGAGATGCATGGGGAGTGTGAAGAACCTCCTGGACTTCCCAGATAGCCGCCAGATGTGAGGCAGAACATCACGGGCATCTCAGGTAACACAAACGGGCATGGCCACACCAACACCAGCAGTTTGAGCTGCTGTGCTGTGCTGTACACAGCCGTTGTGTCAAACACAGCCCAGCACTCCGAGGCTACTTTGTCACGTCTAGAGGAAGCACCTACCAAGCAAAAAAGTTTTTTTTCCCAAGAGCTGCTCCCTTGTTCTTTGGCATTCAGAGAGATGAATCCTGAGATACGTTTTTCAAAAGATAATTTCATTTTGGGCTCAGTGCATTCTAAATTTTACTTTGAAATTGTCCACAGGGCTGAATGAGCTACGTTTTAGAGTGAAACCCAGGTCCTGTTGAAGTCTGTAAGCATTTTGCAACTGACTCCAAATAAATTAGGATTTATTCCTAGAAAGTGTCTATGTGGACCAGCAAAGGGACGTCTTTCAATTGCTATCACGGTTATGTGGAGAGGCAGCAGATAAGCAAAGGTGGCTCCAGTGATAAATGCTCCATCCCTGAGACCACACTGAAAAGAGCACTGATGTAGCTGCTCTTGAAGAAACTAAAAGGAAACTGGTCTGAAAGTCGAATCTGTTGGGGTTTTTTCTTCATGATTTTTAAAGAGCAGCCCCAGAAGCATTGCTAGCATTTTATTTAGTACTTACAGTGCAACAGCAATGAAAACTAACATTACAGGGAGTATGTGTTCCCACCAGAAAATGTCTTCAACGGCTCATAAAAACCTGGCCATTTATCAGCACTGCAGGAGATCTTTATTATCTCCCTACAGCATATGCTCTCCTATGATGTAGTTATTGATTTAACAAGTAAACTTAGTGGTGAGCTTTTATCTTGGAATTAGCAGCAGGAATGGAATAGAGCCCTTATTATTCCAATAACACAGAGATGTGAGATTCCTGCATATTCCAAAGGCCATATCATCACCTTAACAAGCATCCCATTAGGGCTGTCTGGCTGCCACATCAAAGCGTGTGCTGTGAGGACTTTAACAACCACGATATCATACTCGCCCCCAGCAATTTCACAACCCTCTTGTTTTTCTTCCTACAGGTTTGGACATCAGGCAAGCTCAGGTTATTGTGCTGTCATCGGGTACCAAATGTATAAATGGGGAATACATAAATGACCAAGGGCTTGCGGTCAATGACTGCCATGCAGAAATTGTGGCAAGAAGGGCATTTGTTCACTTCCTCTACTCACAGCTGGAGCTACACTTAAGGTAATTGAATTCTGTTGATTTTGGGGGGCTGTTATATGGCCTTCAGTGGAACAAATCCATCCTCCAGACAACTGACCTATTTGTTTCTTCATGTCATTTTTTTCTGAGTCTTTAGGTGATGAAGGAACAATACACTGCACCAAAAAAAAATTGAGAATTAGGTAGTCTAAAGTGCTGGGTCATGAGCTGCTTTAGTTCAGCTGATTCTCTTTCAGTAGCGATTAGATATGACTCATAAAGCTGGGCTTTATGAAGCCTGATGATTTTGTACAAATCTTTACGTGCAGGCTTATTAGCATCATTCACTGACCAGAGACTTGAGGGGCGTCATTTTGCTTAATGCAGCCATTTTCCTGTCTTCCTTGCTGCTGCTGAAAGATCTCAAAGAAGTGATTTATTGATCATTAATGTCTTCATTGACTCACTGGAGAACCAATGAGTGTTAACAGCACAGTAAACTTTGTGCCAAAGTGTAAGATGCTATCACTCACTCTTTCTTTACGATGTTTTAAAATGTTATAGCATGTAGAATCATTACAGTGGAATTATTGTTTCTGTCTTCATCCAAAACCACCTTGTTACCACTTAAATGGTTAATGGGTCATACACTGCCTGGAAGATGGTAATAAGTGGGGTACCTCAGAATGATGTCTTGTCACTGATCATATCTATCAACAGTCTGGAAGAGGTTATGTAGTGCTTGGTTATAAGCTTTGCAGAGGACACGAAAATGTGGGGAGGACCAGTGACTGTGCTTGAGGGCTGGTCTGTCATCCCAGCAGGCTGGAGGGCTGGTGCAGCAGGAACTTTGACAGAAAACTTAGCAAGGACAAATGCAAAATCCCATACCAAGGAGGAAAGAATGACCTTCCTCCCTTCCACCAAGAAGGAAACACAGGCTGGGGAGCAGCTCTGCTGCAAAGAGACAGAGTTTGTAGGCAGACAAGAAGAAGGACATTAGCTACTGGTGTGCTTGACGGCAGAGAGGGTCAGCGGGATCCCGGGAAGAATGGAGAGTCTGTCAGTGGATGTGAGCATCCACCATTAATCAGCACTCATTAAACCACATCTACTCGTATTATGTGCAGTTTTGGGTGCCCCAAAGAAAGACATCAACCGTCTGACACAGGCTCAGCAGAGGCCACCCAGGTTCTCAGGGGCCAGAGCGCGTGGGCCATGTGGAAGGGTTGATGGATCTGGACCTGGTCAGCCTGGAGGTGAGACGGCAGAGCCAGAAAAACATGTCAGCAACACAATGGAGCTGACATCTTTACCAAGGTCTGCTGTGGGAAGGTGGCAGAGAAGAGGCACACACTGTAAAAAGAGAAGCTCACCTTGAGTAGGAGGACTAATATTCCCCATGGGAATAGGCTAGCAGTGGGACAGGTCACCCAGCAGGGTTAGTTAGTCTCCTTCCTGTCTTGGACCTTTTCAAAATCTGAGTGCATAGAGCCTTGAGCAATCTGCCAAACTACTTTGAGAAGGAGGTTGGGACAGAGATTTAAGGTTCTTACCAGCCTAAATTATCCTATGATGTGAAAACTGAGCAGAAGTGAAGCTGAGGTGGCATTTATTATATGGAAGGAACCAAGGTATGAAGGAAGAAAGGAGAGAAAAAAAACAAAAGACTTTTCTCTGTAGGTCATTCTTCTGCCCTCCATTCTTGTGTACATATTTGTGTGACTTTTCCTGAAGGCCATTAACCTCAGTGCAAAAACTTCCTTTGATTTCAGAAGGTTTTGCATCAGATCACAGACACAAGGGTTAATCTAAGCAGGATTGTGTGTTCTTGTAAGCACCTGTGATACTGTTGCACCCAAGCAGCAATAACAGGAATAATGGCTGTTTTCACTTCAGGCTGGAGTTGAAGACAAGGGAGTATATTGAGTACATGGGTTTGGCTAACAAAGGGGACAAGAGCATTGAAGGGTTTAATCAAAAGCAATATTCTCTCTATTTCATTCTGAATTGCTTTCAAGTTTACATTAAATTATGTTTTCAGCAGTGTAGCTGCCCTAGTACTTGCTTAGTGCTATGGTCTCTTGGGAAACAAGTGCTAACAGTGTATCTTAAACTACTGTATTGATCCACCTCCCTAACATGTTCAGTCATATTATTATTTTATTTGGATCAATGTTAACAGTCTTTTGTTAAGAGAATCCTCAGTGCAGCACGAACTCTGTTCACAATAACTTCAAATCACTCTCTGTTCAGCCAAGACCAGGCACCACCACTTGCCTGACCAGCACACACCATAAAAATCTCAACCAAAATTGTTAAGGCTAAGCATCTTTAAAAGACAGAGCTGGAGTTATTGTCAAATCAGATGTTGCTTCCTTAAAGTCCATAGGGAGGCAAAACTGTGAGTTATGATATATTCTTCAATTCTAATATTTATTGCTATACACAGAGTTTTCTGCCATCATCGGGAGTTTTGTCATATGGTGACAAAAGTGGAGGGTGGTTCGAAATGAAATAAAAAATGCATTTTCTGCATATTGAAATCACATTTACTTCTTTTTCACTGGAAAAAGATAGACATCTATTCAGAGGGAAAACGCGGGATGCTGCCACATAGCCAGAAGAATGGAGTTTTTAGGACAGATAGGTTAACTCACCTCCACTGGGACTACCTACACACTGTCTCCTCAGGCTTGGGGGAAATACAAAGATATTGTAATGCATTTGCATTAACTTAACCCAAATTAAAGTCCTCTCCCAGGCCAAGAACTGTTGCACAAGATCATAAATGAACTGAAACCAAAATGATGGCTCTCTAACTCAAAAACAGAATGAAAACATCGTTCTTGACTCAAAGAGCTTAAATTTTCCATCATTCACAATGGAACAGGCAAGTTTGTTCTGTGGAGAGTATGCCCTATTTTCCACATACCTTCTTCCCACCAAGCCTACCTGCTGAAAGTGGTCTCTGGAGCTGGATTTCTAATTTCAGGAACTTCCAGTGAAAGAAATATTCTTTTGTATCATGCTGTCTTTGAAAAGGAACCTCTTTTCCAGAATTTACAAATACTACAATTGATCTCAGTGAAAGCAAAACACATACTTGGCTGGATGTAGCATGAAGGTTTCTAAGAGCAAGGCCAAGCAGGTTGGAAAAGGCAAGGGCCAGGATATAAAACTAATGGCCAGGAGACAGGGATTCACTGAACTGAGTTTCCTTCTTGGCAGTCAAGTGTTACCCAGATCCCCAAGGCTCTTTGGTCACTGGTGGAGAGAGAGATGGGCATCTCTGAGGTGGCACTCAGCAGACCTGTTCAAGTATCTGTGAGATGAATTGTCAGGTATTGGGGCAAATTTTTTTTTTCCATTTCTCTGAAGAGAGAATACAGCAATTTCCTCACATATTTAAGCTGCAGAACAATTCCATCCACAAGCCAATGTTGCAGTAATATGTAAATTACTTTTTTCCCCTTCTCTTCTTATTGCTAAATGTTAGAGGTATGACTTCCCTGACTTTTCTTGGGGAAGAGTTCCAGAATGGGAACTTTATCCTCTCTAAGAAGCAAGAGTGACAAATACTTCAAAAGGAAACTTTCTTTCAACAATTCATTGTCTAGAGCTTGAGTTAAATAAAAGCTAAAAGCACAACTAAAACCTGCCAGATTCTAACCAGCCTGATTAAAACCCTTAGCCCTCCCAGATTTCATTTTTATGACAACCATAATCCTCCAGTTCTCAAGACTTTCACGAAATAGATGAGAAGTAAGAAGTAAATTTTCTGATGTACAAAAGAAGGACAAGAAAGACCTTTTGAGAAGCTTTTTCTAAGAATCACCATCAAAAAGCACACAAATACCATAGTTTGATTCTCCTGCAGTGGTGGTAGGAAAATTGACATAATTTGCAGTGGTATTATTTATACCAACTGACCGATAGGGAAGAAAAGAAAATGCAACTCTTCTTTTCTCAAGAAAAATAAAATTAATAGACTATCCTTAAAATAAATCAGCACCACCATAGGCTTGCTGCTGCAGTGGCTCTGCAGGTGCCAGGGAGATGATTTTACCAGAAGGTAAGCTGTTTGAGCAAGTCAGATGCAAACCACTGTTTATTTTATACATAAAAAGTAAGGAATAGTCTTAAACCGATCCAGTTAAGTTATTTTTTCCAGGAAAACCAGCTGCTTGTTACACATCTACTAAGCCTGCTGTTAGTTTCTCTAGGATGCTCTCTTGTAGTATGTAGTACTAGGAACTTCCTATACATGAATTTACATGCTAAAAACAGCTCCTTTTCTTGTCAGACTTCATTTCACCAAAATGCTTCATATATATTAAACCACAAGTATATGCTTAAGTATCTTCTTGAAGGCAGCTCAAAACATAGGCATGTGTTATGCTGAATAATGAACTTAAGCACAAGGTTAGAATTGAGCACGTTCTTAAATATTCCTCTTGAATCAGCCTCAAATCCTAACTCCCACAGAAATTCGTAACAGGGAAAGGTTTAGGGGTGAATTCTGCTCTTTTAGCCACTGTCAGCATGCAGAAATGACATTTTAATGCCACCCCCTGAATGAATGGGATCTGTAGGCTCACTGTGGGCTCCTGTCTCCACTGCTTTGTGCAGGATATGTATGGCTGTGCAAAGGGCATTGTAAAGGACTGCTACTGCAAAGTCATCTTCCCCCTCACAGTTCCAAACGCCTGTCCCAGAGGCAAGGCACAAGGGTGACGGTGCTGCAGAAGTGCATCTCATGCTTCACCTGGACCATTTTTCCAAGATCCCTGGGTCCCCCTGGGCTTTGAAATACCCCAGACATCCCATGCACAAGAATCTTTATTAAGCCATGGCAGATGGTGTTGCAATCCAAACTCTTTTCCAGCAACTATTTTCCAGTTTTGTTATTAAGCCTATTCAGCCACAGTGCAGAAATGAACCTCATGTTTGAGTTCGGCTCCTAAAACCCATCCCAAAGGCAGGTCAAGACCCTATGTGATATGAAGAACCTCAGCCTCCTGGAGGAAAGAGTCAAAGTTGCCTTGCCCTCCAGCCCTGCCAACTATTTTTAGAGCAGCTGTCTATCACCCAGCCTGGCAGCCAGGCTGGCCACAGACCCTTGTTGGTGCTCAGGAAGAGGTAAGAGAGCAAGGTTAATCAGTGAAAAACAATAGCCACTGAAAACATGGAAGGATGGAAGCTGAACTCCTGAAATCCAGCCCAAAGCTTGACTGCTCCAACCCTACATAGCAACTGTCTCCAAGTACTGCAAGCTTCCCCCCCACACACTCTGATGAGATTTAATGTAATAATAGTAGGCATTTGGACTGCACAGCTCTGTATTCTCCCAGCTGATTTTGCAGTGAATTATTTAAAACTAACTGCAATTGCTCTAAAGTCCAAGCAGCAGGACTTATAGAGATTTTATTATTTCAGAAGCTTGTATCAGGGCGATAATATAATTAGTGCAGTTGGGAAATTCCACCACAGCCAGCAGAAAATGAAGGAGCTGCATGTGGCAGCCCCAGCTCGGCAGCCGGTGTGACTCCCTGTCTCTGACAGGTGAGCTAATGTGCCTGTAAATTCCTCCTGACAGCAAACGCATCCTGGCATCAAAAAATGACAAAACACCCAAACCATGGAAGAGTGACAGCCAAACAGCTTCAATAGCACCGAGGCTGCACTGGGAGAAAACAGGCAGAGGCAGCTTGGATGAAAGCCAAGGACTCAGTCAAAGGCTGAGTAAAAAGCACCCCTGTTTGCACTATCAGGAGGCAGAGAGACAGGCAGGAATTGCCTTGGTTAATAGGCTGTCCTGTAGTGAATTAAACAGGTGGGATTCCGGCTTATTAACAGCATCCTAGGAAAATCATTACCTGCACGTGCCATTCTGTTCAGAGATACTCCTACAAAAAGACCCTTGACTTTTGGAGGGAAGGACCAGGCCATCAGAGGGAAAGAAGTCTCATCACAATTTCACCAATCACATTTTCACCTTCAAAATTATAATTGTGACCATCACCCAAATACACATATTAGAGGCAGCTGTCTGTCAGAGAAATCACCCATATCTTCCCAAATGTAACTCATTGGAGGAAGTGCACAGCAGCAGAGCCTTAATGCTGTGCTGTTGCTGCAAACGGCAGCACTGGGAGGGTTTGGCCTCCCGGGCAGCTGTTGCTAATGGAATATGTGCACTGCATCCCCATCTAGCTGCTGAACCACTGCAAAGATAAAAGCTTCAGCTTGATAAGTATCTTTTTCAACTCAGCTGAGAAAAGCCTGCACAAGTTTTGTCCACACTTCTTAAGATGGCTTCTGATTTCCAAAAATGCCAAGTGACCAAGAGGACCCTGCTGGCCTAGGTGGAGCACTTGCAGGTGGCTCTGGTTGCATGGGGGAAAAGAGCAGCACCTGGGGAGCAGGGAGGTCTGGAAGCAGTCATAAAATTTGGGTGCTTCGTTAGAGGCCCTTTTCCGTGGAGCATATGAACACACATGTCAGCTGTGGCGATTGATGTTAACGGGATTCAAACACGTGCCTAGGCATTGTGATCAGCAGAGCTGATGTGTTCACATGAGAGCCCAAGAGAACTTTTCCTTGTTTCATGCACCAGAACCACTTTAAAATCAGTGTGTTTATGCATCCATGCATGTGAGGAAGGAGAGTTTCCCTTCAAAAATCCACATTTTATCATTAAAATATATCTTCAATAAGCCAGCCAAAAACCCTTTTGCAGTTTTGACCCCCTTCACACATTTCTTCACTTGAAGAAGCTTATTGTTTCTCTCTTGTTGTCACTAGGCAAAATATATGATGCCAGGTGCTAATAAAAACAAACAAACAAGCAGAGGGAGAAAAGGAGAGAGAGAGAGCACAGAAATGTTTCTGATTTGGCATGTAACAAATGACCTGGAACCTCTTTTGTGATCATAGCAAACGGCGAGAAGACTGGGAGCGATCAATCTTCGTGCGATTAAAAGAAGGAGGCTACAGGCTGCGGGAGAACATCCTGTTCCATCTGTATGTGAGCACTTCACCCTGCGGAGACGCGCGCCTCAACTCCCCCTACGAAATCACAACCGACCGTAAGAAAAAAGTCTTCCCTCTACTTTTACTTCTTTGTGCGTCTTTTGTCTTTTTGGGGGTTGGTTTTTTTTCTCAAGATCCTTCTTGCTCTCTTTCTTTGCTGGCAGAAAGTGTTGCACTTGAGAGCAAAAACACTACAGGCTTTAGAGAATGTGTGTGTGTGTGTCCGTGCAACTGGTGCTTGGTCCCGTGTGCTGGGGGAAGGTGTGCAGGGAGAATCAGAGCTTGCCGAGGCAGCTCCGCACTCCTGGGGCTCCGTGGCTCTGCTAGGGAATACATCCCTAAAACCCTGCGTTGCCTGCTTGATACGTACAACCCTAAAAGTAAATAAGCATTTTGGAAAGCATCCCCATGATCACAGAGATCCTAGAAGCCATGACCAGAGGCTGGACTGGAGGATCAGGGCTCTAACTGGAGACACATAGACTCTTCCCAGGGTTCACACAGTGCGTATGGGCTGAAGGGTTGCGTTTACACTAAACCAGGCTGCAACAGCTGGAATCTGATGAGGAGCACTGATATGACATGATATGATAGGACAGGATACAGCACATCCGTGGTGTTGATTGTTCATCAGACTCTCCAAGTATCACCTGCACTTGCAGCAGATAATGGCAAGATCCTTATGGAAAGGATCCTTCCCGAGCCATCCTGCCTATGTCAAATATACTGCATGGTCACCACATGGCAGATGGATTAGTTGGAGTCCACCAGGTCAGCCCTAGAGTCCCTGGAACCATACCTATGGCATTCAAGGAAACACATGATTTTCCAGGGATTTCTTCTCTAGAAGTGATCCTGCAAATGAGATAAACCAATCGGGTCTTGGGCCAGTATGTGCCACCCACAGACCTGCAGAGCTTGTTGTCCATGACGACAAATCCTATCTCCCCCACATGACCCAGCACTCTCACCTCGTCACTCCCCAAACATGCACGTCCCTGTCCTTGCCCCGCCATGGCAGAGGCACGCCCTTGTTACTCCCACTGCAGCAGCTTGGTCCCTGCCTAGCCACATGGAATGCCCCCAGCAAGGGACAGGGGACTCCAGAGATCTGTGGCTTGTTATCACATGCCTGTCACCCCATGATCCAATACACAAGGCACAAGGTACTCTCTTATCTCTGCCCCAGGTACTGCTCCTCATACATGCGTTTTACAGTGCTGCAAAGCCCATAGTGCTGGCTGCCAAATGTACACATAATGAGAAATAGTCCTTGCCCTGACTACCTTGAATGTGAAGCAGACAAGACAAAAGAATGGATGGGGAAGGAAGCATAGACACGGGAATGTAAAATTAATCACGCCAGGTCACACAACAACCTCACTTCCTCACAGGCAAGTCCATCAGACGGTAGTTTCACTCCTTTGTGATTTCTTATTTGTATAAGTTATTTATTTAACGATTAGGTATTATTCTGCCCAGAATAGAATTTTTTTTCATGTGTGAAAGAGCAGCTTGCTGGGGCGAGAAAGCAGAATGCACCTATTCAGGAACAAAATGTGGTCCTTGCCTGACATGATTTCTACATTCTGTCAGCAGGGTTTATAAAATGAACAAAAGCAAGTAAATACTTAAAATGCAAAATCAAATGGACAAATTCCTGATGAGTTAACAAAATGAAAAGATATAGCATCATTCTAAATCAAAATTAAAAATAAAAAAGGCACTACTTATGAATATCAAAAAACAATAGTGACCTTTGGCCTTCCACTTTGTAGGTGTGTCAAGAGGTATCTAAAAAGGCTTTATGTTTGGTTAAAGGCACTCATGTTCTCCAGAAGGCAAGCTTCCTGGGCACCCCTTAGCTGACATCACAATTGGAAGCACCAAAATCTGTAATTATTTTTAAAATGTGGTCCATTCTCAAGAGCAACCGGGGGCTGTCCAGGCTGGGTTCTGCTCTTCTTTGCATGAGGAAGTCAGTGGTGGGCAGCTGAGAGCCAGTACTGCCTGTTCATATGCAGCTGAACCCAGCCCTGGAGGTGAACCCTGCTTGGCTCATGGATTTCTTCAAAGACCAGATAAATCTCCCAGCTAATGAGTTAATGCTTCTTTAGCTAACAAGATATACAAGCAGCCCTGTTCAAAAATATATAATCATGCAGTACCTGACACAAGGAATAAACAGTAAACTTTTAGATAATCATGAAAATAATTTTTCTGTTGGCTATTACACCAATTATTATCCCAAGCAGAAGCTGAGGCAGAAAGATTTGTGTGGTTTAGCCAAGGTTACACAGTGATTCAGTAGCAAGACCTGAAGAGTTGCTACACTTGGCTCGTAATTCACTCTTTTAAACAGATCCCTCTACCTTTGTCCTGTGTTCTTAAAATAATTTAGCACTGTATAGAAAGCCATGTTGCCAAAAGCTGTCCTTCAGTGAGATAAGCATTTCCTTTTAGCTCACATTATCTCAGAGACATCTGGGAAGATAAGTATTTTATAATGTTTATCATTCAGATCCTCTCTTTCCTCTTTTTTTTTTCTCTAAAGAAATAACCTTTCTTTCATCCAGTAATGACAAGAAACTCCAGATGAATGCTGTTTCATTTCTTAAACAACAAAGAAACCTCTCCTAGAGCTAGCACAAGCCATCAAACATTACTGATTATTCTCTAAAGATGCATTAACATTTACAAACGGTGTCTCACCATGTGATTACTGGTTTTGGGAAGGAATATGATAAGCCTTTATCAATATAGGGAGTGAGTAAAATCCACTTCTCAAATCTCCTTCCAAAAATTTCCTATTATCCACCGTGTCTTTCCAGCACCCTCAGGGAGGCCTCACATTTCCTTCTTATGAGCTTTGTTCTGGTAAGGGAGGAGGTAAGCTAGCATGCTTTTGAAACCGGGTTTACTTCTTACCGGATAGAGCAGAGTACCAAGTTTGTGACATGTGTAAAAGTCTGACAGCTGCAATGCAGAGGAGAGGTCCAGGGAGCCCACATCCATGCCAGCTTCGTGCAGGAAAGTAAGGGATTAGGGACAAAGAGATAAAATCTCACTTTAATTTGCAGAGGTGCCCTTCTTGAATCAGAGGTAAGCTGACTGGTTTGTTGATACATCCTTAGGCAGCTCTAAAAGAGAGACAAAATCCAGTCGGCCTGGGCTGCTTTGAACATGGAGGAGTTTTCTAACTCTTTTTTGGTAGGTCAGGAGGTTGGAAGAGCTTACAGGAAGTGAAGTCAGAGCTTTGGAAGAAGGTACAATCTGCAAGAGTAGGGGAAGAGGCTGGGGTGAGAGGGGCAATAGCAGCTGAAAGCAGGAGGGGAGACCAGCCGGGGTCAGCGGTGTTGCAGGAATATGAGACTGGGGAATGCCAGAGGGGTTTCAGATGCTTTTTATGGGTTTGTCCTGGCTCATTCTCTCCAGTCAGTCTCCTTCCCAAGACCCTTTTCATCATTTTCCAAGATCAGCCTCAAGGTTGTAGCACAGCTATATGGTGAAAAAGCAACATGTTCCCTGTGTCCTCACAACCCTAATTGCTCCTTCACAGACTCGGCCTCTTCCCCTGCTTCAGTTGAGTGCTGCAGGTCAGGGAGCCTGGGACATCTCCCTTTATGGTGCCTTCTCCCTTTGTGTGCATCTGAGCAAGGTGTGCCTGGATTTCTGAGCTCCTGAAGGCAGTATCACAGCATCGATTAACGTGGGTGTCCTGAAGGGCCTAAAGGGGGCTGCTGGTTCCCATTATGGCACACATGCTCCAGCTCATGAGGTGGAGCCCTGGGGGCAGCTCACCCGATAGTATTTGTTGCATATTTTGCACTTTCTCCTAAATCTAGGGCAAACCACAGAATAATCAGCGCTCTTGATTTGCTAGAGCACCATCCTAACTAATTTAGTGCTTCTTGACTCATTGGCCTTTTTTTCTTTTTTTTTTTTAATCTCTTGAAAAACAAAATGAATTGCTTGAAAATTTGAGCTATAAAAACTCTCTACTTCCCCACTCCTCCGTCCCTGGCAGTATTTTACCTCATTGTCCATCTTTTTTTAGATATGTGCTCTCTCTTTTTTACTGCATGGATTGCCAAAGAGACAAACAGAATCTGCCCCAGGGCTTGCCTCAGTTCTTCTCCCCGGGGCTGCTTTGTTATCTCTCGCTAACATGCTGTATTGCCTTGTGCCATTGACTCCTTGATAGCCCAGCTCCTGTTTTATCCCACACTTCCTTTAGGTCTGAAACACACCATTGCATCTGCTCCACATGGAGTTTTTCTCCTGCTTGTCTATTAACCTACAGCTGTGCTGAAGCTCTCATGCACACACGTTTGACAGAGCTCTCATCTAAGCAGGACCCGCTTGCAACCACGTGAGCCAGATCGTTGCCTTGGTAGGTGATGTGATCAGATGTGCACTGCCGTTTTCAGAGAGTTGGGGAACTGAAGAGTATCCAGAGAGACACGTTTGTGCTCTCTACTTCAAGTGTGCTTTCACTGTGCAGACCTGTGCTTTCCCTGCTTGTGATTCTGGCTGATGGATTTTACATTCCATTCTCAGAAAAAAATGTTCTGTTAACCCCCAAATCCAGGGCTGCTGTGAAGGGGTGCCCTGGTCACACCTGTAACGCATCACTCCGTGTTCAGATGGGGCTGACCCAGGCTGCATCATCCCCAAGCCAGATCCCTGAAAGTCATATCCTGAGCAGACTGGCTGGAGAAGGCCAGGTTCACACAGAGACCCTCTAAGGAGTCTGTCCATCTCCAGGACGTGGACCCAGATGGTCTGCTAAAATTGTCATGAGATCCTCAGCCCCAGAGCTCAGCATTCAGTGTCCAGCAGGGAGCTATCAGGATGGAAACACAATGAGGATGCTTATGGCAGTGACTGAGCTAGAATCAATCCCCAAACCACTGAGTTTGGTGAACATTTCTGGATGTGCAAGGGGAAGAAATTTCTGCCTTCCTTTTGTCAATCCCGTGTTTTGTTTAAATGGACAAATTCTGTTCTTGTGAGTAGGTGATTAAAGGGGAAAGCACTTCAAGAAGAACCATCTCAGTAACTCAGTGATCTGAAAAAAAAATTAGATATCTGGAGCTATAAGAAAATTCAGGTTCTAACAAACCTGAAAGTATATCACGAACAAAGTGATACACTTTCCCATTACAAAAATTGAGGATAACCACAAGTCATCCCTCGGACTTGGACATTATTTTTTGTTCCCATTGCACAAGTGCTCCCAGGTGTCGCATCTCTCCGTCATGGCTGCTGGCCTGATGCAGCTTGGAAAACCATCTTGGAAATTCGTAGCTATTTGGTGCATGGAGCAGCTTCCTCCTAGGCTGTAAAGTTGATTTTATGCTGATGAATGGCCCGTCTGTGGAACTGGGCTGAAGGTGCATTATTTTCCTGTTTTTCATATGACCAAGCAGAACAATACCTTGAGGGATCTCAGAACAAAATTATCATAGAGAACCATGCCCAGAAGTAACACAAAACTAAAAAATGCATACACCACTATAGGCTGTATTGCTGAATACTGCCTCAGGAGAAATAATCCTAGCTCTGGATGAATTGTTGTGGTCAGCCCAGATTGCTTTGTCATATAAAGGATGCTGCAGAAATTGCAGATACAGCAAGAGGCTCTTGCATTACTTCACAGGCTAGGGAATTAATATTAAAGAAGGTGGAAGGAAATTGTCCTTTCACTTCATTAAGACTGGATGGGGTCTTATCCAAAAGGTTTGGGTTCAGATATGAGCACAGCACCCTTTGTCATCCTCCTTTGAGGTCAAGTTCTGTGGAAGCAGAGGCCCCTTCTGCTTGTGCCACTGACCCAGCCTCAAATTACCAAAGTAAACACAGAGGAAATGCAGCAACTTTCTACAGCTAACTAGAGGCTGGTCTGTCAAGGAGCTTGTGTCCCTGCTCAGGACTCTTAGCAGGCATTAGGTTTATATGTAATTGCCCTGTTTTCTAACTCAATCTTTCCAGGCTGCTGAAATGTTTCAGTGAGACTGCTTTCGCTCAAGTTGGAAATTATGGTCACAGGACAGTTCCCTCTGGTTAATTCTCTCCATGTCTGGAGCAGAGGTGAAGTGCGCTCCTGGCCAGGATGGGCAAAGATGACAGCAGAGCCCAGCCCAGGTGTGGTGGTCCTCTGTCTCCACAAGCACTGCAGGTCTGAGCAGTGGTCTGATTTAGCTCAGGGTTTTCCAGGTGTGGACGTGGTGTTGCATGTAGACAATTCAAAGTTCTTCCCAGCATCTAAAATAAATCCATGCTGGCACTGTGGGGGATCTTTCTTCTTCTGGGGAAGGTGGGCAAAGGGATTTCAGGAGAAGAAAGTGTAGCTGAGAGGAATCAGTGGGACCCTGGGACAGGAGGGCCACAGTGAGGATGGGAAAGTTTGAGGGAGAATGGGTCTGTGATGTTCAGCTATGACGGGGAGTGGGCGAGAGACAGCGACATAAAGCCTGTGAGGGGTGGGGGGACTCTTCAAGATGAGTGAAGCCCCTCTGCTTCTTCCACAACACACAACAAGTGCACAACACCCACACAGGACCTGCAGGCAATGGTTGGAGCCATCTCCAGTGCTGCAAGAAGCTTTTCCTCCCCCAGCCTCTCCTACTCACTCTCTGCTCATCCAAGGCTACAGGGAAGGGAGAGAATGGGAAAGGAGGGAAAGACTCCTGTCAGGGGTACCAGAATGGAGATGGTTACCGGCCCAAGACCTTTGCTGTGAACCCTGAGCCATTCTGATGCCTACTGAGGGAAAAGCTGCAGAAGCAGCAGCATCTCGATGCTCAGATGAACCCATTGCTCAGACAGAGCAGCGGTGCCAGGGGGACTGCAAATACGTGGTCCACATGTTCTGGAAATTCTATCACTTTTGGTAACCCAGAGGAGAGGTCTGATGCCCTACATGGCCTGTCATGCTAAACCTTTTGCCAATCCCAAAGGTCAGTTCCAGCCCCTAAACCTGCCAGAGAAACCAGAGGTGTCCAGGCTTAGGAGAGCTGTGAAAGCACTTATGGTTTTATAGCTGGCATTATCATGCTAGAGCCCAGAATGCACCTTGGAAAGAGGCTCTCCTTTCACTACACTGGAGTCCTGAAGCTTTCAGTGCAATTAATCAACCTGTAAAAGTTTGCTGTTGCTTTATATTCCATTATTAATCTCTGCCAGCCTGGGTAGTTAGGCTCTTAGTAGAGTTTTGCTAAAGCTGAGTGGTGAATAACAACTTCACTTGGTGGACAATTTTAAGTCTCGAAGTACTGACTGGCTGGAAAGAAATCAAAACCTTTCAGGCAAAATTTAAAAGAAAATAATTTGTGAAAATGGGATTGCATCTTATATTTCTCATATCTCCTGGTCATCAGAAACAAGGGGTGGAAAAACCCTACTTCATTTCCTCCCATGCCTAGCTCAGGGTAAGCTTTTTCATTCAAGGCCACTTAGAATCAAATGAAAACATGAATCTGTGTCTCCCAAGTCGTGGATCAGTAAATTCCCTATCAGCTGAGCTAGACAGCTCCCTTTCTTAACTCTCTGTTTTAAAACTTCGTCAGAACTGACACATCATGAGAAAACTCTTTGCCTTTGACAATGCACTGAGAATGTCCCAGTTCCTTCTCCTTGTGATATTCTTGGCTGCTTTTGCTTATTTGAGTTTTGTTGTTTCAGGGGGAGTTTGAAGTAGAAAATAAGATTTTTAGAAGTATGTGTCAGTGCAGTGTGTGTCTATCCAGGAGAAGAGAAAGAATATGCCGAAAACTATGAATTGCTCAGAGCCAGCATTGGCCACAGCTTCGAAAAGCTTTCATGTAAACCAAAATGTGTTTGCTAGGATTCAGGAAAACAGGTTTCCACAGCTATAATCAGATTCTAATTTTAACAGAATGCTTGAATCGCCGAAGGGCATTGCACTGTATTTATTGATTCTGCTTTGTTATGGGTTTTGCTGCTTTGTAAAACACTGCATTTGGATGCAATGTTCAGACGTGATAAAAAGGCTACATTAATCAGCAAAAGACCATGCCTGAGAAGTTTTCAGAATAACAGTAGAAAATTTCACCAAGAAAAGCTCCCTGTTCCCAGATTGATCCAGCCCAAGGAATAGGGGTGTCTCCAAAGCCCCCTGCAGCAGGGACAAAGAGACCACACACTCCTGGGCATTCCCCTACTCCACCCTGACATCCCATAGCCTACTACAGATATGCATCTGAATAAGGCACAGGTTTTTTTGGTGGAAAATATCAAACCATAGTTGGGAAAAATCTCTGTGGGTGAAAACTACACCCACTCGGATCTAACTTAGTCTAATTTACCCTTCCACTGAGTGGGAATCACAGGTAAAACTCATAAGCTGAGTTTTAGAAAGCTTATTAGGCAGCTCCAGGTCCAGCTAAGATCTCTGTGGGAGTTCTGGAAGTCCCTAGATTTCTGGGGAGTTTCTTAGAATCTTAGGAGAGAAACCTGAAGACATCTATATGAGTAACAAACAATTTCATTCTAATCATGGTCCTGCAAGCTGCCTTCTCTAGCCAGTCTTGGGCAACTCACCTCATTCTGGTAATTTCTATTTCTATACATGTAAAATGGGAATAAAAGGTATCCAGCAATCACAGCTCTGAAAAAGGGTAATTAATGCTGAGAGTAGAATATTAAAATGGAAAACATTGTAGATTCCATGCACTGTTATGAAATTAGTCAGAATAATTTAGCAGCTAAAATCCACAGATTTTTAAGGCCAAGAGGAACCATTTCCTGGTGATCAAGATTTAATTTCTTCAGCCAGAGACCATAGGACTCCAGAGCTCCAGAAGCTGAATTAGAATATATCTGGTGATGCATCAGGAACCACAGTCTCTCTAGACTCATACCAACCACAGTGTGGCTTAAAATCTGTTGACATTATTGAGAGATTGCTCTTGTCTCTGTCTCATGAGGTTCATTTTCTGTTTTCATATTTTGCTGGCTTCTTTCACAACATTTTCCTTAAATCATCCTTGAAGACTTCAATTTCCCAATAGCAACAAAATCCCAAACCCGCATGAATAACAGCTTGTTTTGTTGATAAAAGAAAGAGGGTTATGAGGAATAACACATTCTCTTTATGTTTGTGTAAACTTTTTTGATTAAAACATGGCAGGGGAGAAGACTGTCACCAAATAGGTGATTCCAGTGATGTTGATGTACTTTTCACACAAAGTATATTTAAAAAATAAAGCCTAGCTTTAAGAGAAAACATTTTTCATTAACAAAAAAAATTAAAGATACAATGATTCATTACTTAGGACATGGGTGAATAGCTGGTCCCCTCTGGTCTCTGATGGATGCAGCATCTCACTCTCCACATGCAGCCTCCAGCCACTGGCTTTGGTCAGCTGCTGACCTGGGAACGAGCAGCATCTCTCCACACTCTCAGAGATGGGCTGTGCATTGCTGGAGACCAGCTAGTGGCCTCTCTGCCCAGTGACAATCCTGATGGAGGCCTCAGAGGCAGAAGTCTTCTCACAGGGTTCACAGCACCAGTGCAGCCCTTTGCCAGATCTCTAGACATTGCTCTGTGGGAGCAGCTGCACTTTCAAAGCCACGGCAGGACATGTCTGATTTTAGACAAGAGGAGCAATTAGTAATTAAAAATAATAATCTTGAAGTGTTTGAGTTGTACTTTCCTTGATTGCCACATGCACAGAATCTTAATCCCACAGATAAATCTTGTACTTTTGGATTCAACATACTAATGCTGTTCTGCTGCAGAGCAGGCTGGAGTCCACAGCCTGGGTTTGTAGGTGGCACAAAGGATCTCCCTGACACCTGACCCAGTACTGCTCATTCCTGCTTGCCTGGAACAGCCATTTATGACTCTCAGAGGAAACTGTGCATGACTTTGCTGCCAACAAATTGTTTTAAAGTGAGTTTAAACTAATTGCTCACATTTTGATCCCAGGCATTCCTCGAAGACAGACATTAGAGAAAACCTGTTTGTAGGCTTTGAGCTGTTTCTCTCAGATTTTTTTTTTTCCTCTCAGCCTGCTGAGATTCCAGGCTTGCTTAGAAGTTAGTCTGATGGTAAAATGGGTTTCATGTGTTAGAGTGCCATTCTCTGCTCTAGCATAGGTTCAATAAAGCTATTTTGGCATGTCTCCCTAGGATGAGCTTTCAATACATTTCATATTAACCTACAAAAATAATAAAAACTCATTGTAAACATGCAATGTTATCTGAACAGATGAAATTTTTCCCCTCACTAATCATATATGGAGGCATTTTGATGGACCAAAATGAAAAGTTTTCATTAAAACACTCACTGATAAACTTTATGCTGGAATACCATTCTTAGACCCTTCCTACAGTTACTGTCTAGAACATCCCAATTCAATCCAAAACTAATAATTTAATTAATAGGTACTTAAAGCAGATAAGGAAAAACAATGCAGTCACTTCCTTTCTGCTTTTGTGGATTCAAACTTCAAGTTTTTCTCTTCACTGCTTCTTCTGGTTTAAATGCCACATATTAATAACCTATAGATGGACAAATTGACTTTGCTTTCACACCTCGTCAGTACATCACTAGAAACTATTGGCAGGTGAAGAATTATGGAAGAAGTAGAAAGAGTGAAAATTGCTATTCGAAGATAAATGAAAAGAAGAAAGAATAATATGCCAAAGGTAACATCATTTATCAGATCATGGATTTTGTCAGGTTAGGGACTACTGTCCAAAGACAGTATTTCAGCCAAGGAAGGTGCAGGAAGGAGGGAAAAGGTAATGTAGTTCAGTCTCCAATGTTAAATTCAGTTCCAAAAATTACAGGTGTCCCAGGTTTTGTAACACTGTCAGGTAAGGTACATATTCAGTATATATATTTGTATATAGGGCTTAATAATACTGTCCAAACCATAGATCTGAACTGAACTCTCCTACAACGTGGTAGGTGCCACATGGCTGTGGGAGTGCAAAAATCTCTCCTAGGACTGCCTTCAGATGCAATAGCCCTCCTGCCCTACATTTAAAAGTTGAATCTTGACTTCTGGGGATTCATCTCAACGTGCTTTTATCCTGTTTAACCTCTACAAGACAGGAGCTTGTTCTCCCTCCTGGGAAGGACACATCCCTGTAGTAACTGCAGGGGCAGCTCTGTAGACCCTCCTTTTCATAAATCCAGACTTCTTTCAGAATACTCTTAAAGTTTTTTGCTTTCCAAAGCTGGCCCATGGCATTTCAGCCTGGCTCTGTGCTGGTCACCAAAGCACAGTGCAGCAGGGATTTATCTGAGCAGCCACCCTGCCCAGCAGAGGAGACACATCCAAAGCATTCACTGTGCTGTGACTCTCACTTCAACACTTCCTGAAATAGTAATATTGTACATTTATTCAGCATCTGGTTGATGAAAGTGCATCTCTAATAACCATCAAAATACAAAGGCAGTCAGATGTTAACACTGCTCTCTCCATCCCTTTGTCTCTCACTGCTCTAAAGAAGCTTTATAAACCATGCTGAGGAGGGGAGGGTCCAGCACTGAAAAAAATGCAAGATAGGCTGTTTTATTTCTTCTTTCCTGAAGAGAGAACAGCCTCCACTGAAGCAGGGAAACAGAAAATGAACCTCCGAGGCAGTCATGCAACATTTCAGACAGAGCCTTACTCGTGTGATTTTGTTTAATCACCGTCCATTTCCTCTTCACTCTTTTACTAAATAATAAATATGGAGTGGCTTTTTTCATTACCATGTGAGCTAGAACTCATCCTGGAGAAAATATGAAAATAAGGGGTGAGGCTTGAAATCAGCGGGTTTCACTGATTTTAAATACAAGGCACCTGTCTGTGTACATTTCTAATCCAGTAATTAATCCAGTGCCTTTTTATCTTAGGAACTCTCAGGAGTAATTTCCACATCTGAGTGTAGCACACATCATAAATCCACTCCAAATGATTTTTAAATTTGTCCTTTCCAATTCCGGTTTGAATTGACATTTTGTTCTGGTTGAAGTGGCATCCACAGAAGCCTTCTCCCCTGCAATTAGTTGAGATTAAGCAGTTGGAGAACCAGCACAGCAAAGATCAGAAATGCTTATAGTCACTGATGTTTTGATCATATTGAACAGCAGAACAGCAGTAGGCTGTAGTTTGTGACTTTAAGATGCATAAATAAGTATATTTCTGAGACTGCATTAAAATGATCCGTAGCAGGCTATGCCAGCAAGTGGACCACGTTTTTTACTGGTGACAAGCAGCTTATGTGCTGGAGTCTGTCTGCAGCTTCAGTGCAAAACTGACAGAGCCTCATCTTCCCCTTTTTTTTTAATATCTTCCTGTGCTACTTAATGAAATGCTAAAAAAGAACTCAGTGTGTTCCAATTGCAGATTTGGATTTATTTAATCATTGGCAATCTGAAAGCATTCAGAGCTTTGGGTTATTAGTATTTTATATAAATGCCACAGATGATCTTTTGGAGCATGTGTCCCAACTACCCTGCAGTGTGAGCAGCCTGAGACAGGCAGCACGGCACGAGGTTTGAGTCACATCCTATTCAGTGAATTTAATAGCAGCTGAGCAGCTAAAACCCCTTATCAGAGCTGTAGGAGTGTGTCCTGGGGTGAGTGTACACTGGCCACAGATGCCTGAATCCTATCAGCCAACGCCAGCCTCTCAGCAGCACCATGGGCAGGGCGCAGGGACAGGGAGCAGAGCTGGACACATGGCTGAGTCAGTATGAGCATTCGGAGACTGAAACTATCAGTGCACTTGCACACGCTTCCTAAGTGCTTTTAGAAACTTTGTTGTTCAGTTTCTGGTACTTGCAGTCCAGGGTTGAGATGCTGTGAGAACAACCAGATGTGGATTACTTTGGCCTTTGGGCTTCCTTCGGTCCTGAGAAGTTCAGATAGACAAAAGACAAATTAAATAAACAGACCCCCTCAAACTCACAGAAGTCATTCGGATCCCTCTCCCCGAAAATTGTTGGTCTATGCTTTGAATTCCCCAGCTGCTCAACAGCTGTTTGCAATCCTGCTGCTGTTTTTTACCTTGAATTCGTTCCTTATCTCTGTCAGCATATTGTGGGATGCTTTGCCCCTCACTGAGGTAACATTTATGTAGTGAAATCGAAGCCATGTAAGTGATGGGCTGCTCATCTTACACTGCAGTCACTAAAATTCCCTAGCAGTTACATGTCTCTTTGCATGTATGGGAAATGTGGGTGTATCAGCACGCTGAGTTGCCTGAAAAAGAGAGGAATCTCTGAGAGGAGATCAAGGCACTTAGAGGGGAGATTCAGAGCAGAGAAAGAGAGGAGAATATAAAGAAATGGGAAATAGGAAAAGTGTAACAAGAGAAAATATTTTTCTTAAAAGTTGAAGAAGGAAACAGTAAAAAATCATTTTATCCTGAGGGATTTCCAGCAGGTGGACTCCTGTGGTAGATCTTTCCTGGAAGGATAGCATCTGTTTTTCATAAACAGTTGTTGAGCAGTACCTTTAAATTAATTTGCATAAGAAGGAAGTATCATTATCTTCATTATACCTGTGGGAAAGCTTAGGAAAAGAGAACTGATTTGCTTAAAGTCAAACTTTCCACCACCCGAAGCAGCAATAGCCTCTTGAGTCACCCTTCACTGCTTCCCTGGCAGAGATCTCGCTCTGCCGTGCCATCAGTTCTCAGTATGTGCAGACAAAGGCAAAGTGGTTTTGGTAGACATTTCTCACTGTTGTTCAGCGAGATGTGTTTGCTAAGCAGAAGTGATCACTTTCTACTTCTGTTCTCAAAATTTTATGGTACCTTTCCCATGACACTGTGGTTTGATAATAAAAAATGCTGCTCACCACTGTGTCATGGTTTTAAAGAATGTTTCCTTGCAGAGTCCCAAGAAAATACGGACCAATTCCCAGATAGCTAATACTGTCCAAAGAGCATCCTCTGAATGATACTGCACTTAGCATCCCAAACAAGAGAGATGTACAAGGGATCAGCACACAGGGTCATGCAAGTGGTTTCCTGACAGTGTTGGCACAACCAGTAAATTTGAGAGCAGAAGGATCTGAGACATTTCTGAGACTCTGGCATTTTTGCTTATTGAATTTTTTTTATTTCTCCATTGGCTGTTCCCAGTTTCTCCCACAACTCAAGTTTGAAAAGCCACAATAGTCCAAGCCTGGTGGTTACTGCAGTGTCTCGATTTGTGAGGTGCTGACAACTGGGCACAAGGTTCCCCCACACCCCCGGGGACGTGGCTGCTGGTGGGGGTGGCAGTGCAACAACCGCTCTGTGCCAAACTCAGATCCTGGAGCAGCAATACTGTAACAGCATTTGCAAACAGTATTTTGGATATGATGGAGACTGAGTTTGGGTGGGAACCAGCTCTGGTCATGGCCAAGCAATCCATTCGGTACCTGGTCCAGCCTGCTGCTGGCACACACACACATCCTTCTTAAATTCTAAAACAGCAGGAATGGAGAGAAGAGGCAGTGGTTGCTGGGGGCCCAGCCGCCCACGTGCTGGCAGGCCGCAGCTGACTTTGCTGTTCTACCTGCGTTTGCTGATCCCAACAAGCTGAAGCCATTTATTATTCCACTCCCTTTTTGCAAACCCCCCATTGGCAGCAGCCAGTCAATCCATTGCCTCCACCAGCGCTGAGGATCATGCACAGAGCCAGCTGCTCGCAGCCAGAGTTGCCCTCAGCCCCACAACCTCTGACACACTCATGTTACTCAGTGGCAGAAGCACAGGCAGCCCCGTAGCCCACTGAGGACTGCGGATCATCACCTTCACAAGTAGAAGCCTTCTGGTCCAGATGAGGAGCTGGCATGGAAAAATACACAAGAAAGTTGGAAATGTGGGCAAAAGCCTCATGTCTGTAAATGCAGCTCCCCTTTTCCTTGAATGCAGAGGCCATCATGTACTGGTTTTTAATTTCCCTTTGGGCTAGAGGGAAACTGTGGAAGGTCTGTTTCAAGAAGGCGGCGACCTCCAGTGAAACCCTCTGAGGGTGAGGGAGTGAGCAGACCCAGAGGATTTCCTTGCTGCTCCTTCCTGTTCTTTTACAACCAAAATATCCAGGGATAAAGTAACAGTGTAAAGAGCGTAGGAGTGATTGTGATAATGAACCACAGTTTTTCTCTTTTCATAAAAATGAAGGTGAAGTGCTTTTGAAATGTCATTATCTTCTGTATTTACTGTGTATCTGTAGGACTCAGTTCATCATGGCACAGGACAAGTGCTTTAGCTTCTTGCCCTGTGCCATCCCAGCAGCAGCTGCCTTGCACTCAAATATATAATATTACAGAAGTGATAAAAGATCCTGGTATGACACAAGGCAGGACAGTAGTAGTTCACTTCAGGGAGACTGTAGAAGGAATTTCAGCCAGCAATGAACAACTAGCAAGTTTTGATTTGCCTTTGATCTGGAGTATAAACCGTTAACTTTTCAGTATTTTCAGCAAAATTTTGTGGTAACAAATTAAAACCTCAATTCTGAAATTATTTAGGAAGTGTCACTGAATATTGCAGTAGAATATTGGACTGGTTTCCATCATGCAGCTGAGCCTTTGATGACACTCACTGAACCAAGCTTTGTCAAATATTCATCCATCACAATTCAATCCTAAAAGGAGAAATTGTACTGGTTCTTAAAAAACAGAGCACCTCTCTTCTTTTTAAACATATAAGGGAAATAGAAGGGGAACACAAGCTCAGTGTGTGCTTTGTGTAAGCTTTGATTGATGTGAAAAGACAACCGTCCTAGGACCACCATCTTTTCTGCACTGCCCTGCTTTCTTGTCCTGTTACCTCATCTAATTTTGCATCCAATTTAAATGACCTCCACAGGTGGTTCTGCAAATGCAAGCTATGGCATCAACACAGCCTCTCAGAAAATATTCAATTATTGTCATTCTTGTGTTTATTTTGCCCAGTGAACAGCAGCAAGCACATAGTGAGGAAATACCGTGGGCATCTCCGGACAAAGATTGAGTCTGGAGAGGGGACCATTCCTGTCCGGTGTCACAATGCAGCGCAGACGTGGGACGGTGTCTTGCTGGGAGAGCAGCTCATCACCATGTCCTGCACAGACAAAATCGCCAGGTACGTGATGGATGTACATGGCAAAAATCTTTGCATGTGGAAGTTCAATGCCACAGAGCATTATGGTGACCGGAGAGAAGCAGCCAGCAGGTGCTGACAAGCCCTGTGGAAACAAAGACCTCCTTTGTATGCAAAAGCAGACCATATAAATAGGAGGGAATGTAAATAGCACATTTTCCCAAATTCTCTGTGGGTCGTTAGTTGCTTATTACGGTGTGACAAAAATATAAACTGTCTTTGCAGCTTTTTTTGCCAGCAGAATTTCACTGTGCAAATAAAATACATCCACTCTGCTGTTCTTGGATCATTTACCCCAAAACTTGCAAACCAACTATCATACAGATAAACTTAGCTCATCTGCACCCAGTTGAATAAAGTGCCCTAAAAGCCACCAGGAATATTTCTACTCTTTTGAATGTCATTGAAGAACTCTCATGTCACAACCCCGCTCTGTGGGTTTCTGCTCTGTCCTGTAAATGCAACATATATTTATGTAGAATAATTTCCATGTAATAAATATTTCATAATTATTCCCTGGTGACAAATAAAATGTAAACACATTCACCATTCTCAGTTTATGGTGTTAACTAATAGCAAGTGATAGCTAACACAAATGGAAATCAAAGTGTGTGTGCTTGGTTGCACAGGTATTGCACTGTTAGTATGCATCTTTACATGTATGTATATTTATCTTCGTAATTATTTATATATATATGTAGTGTATGTTATCTGTAGATGCAGCTCTGCATATAAAATGCATCGCATTATATCTATAAAGACATAAATGCTATGATCCAATTCTCTGCTGGAACATCACTAAGAATTCAGTTAAATTACATCAGTCGAAAATTTGGCCCAATTATTAAAGGCCAACATAGAATCTTTCAAAAAAAATCATTAAAATTTTGTGTAATCCAAATGCATAAATTCTGCTCTTAGCTTTAACTGAATGACCTCCCAAAGCTAAGTTAGTCTGTCAGCTTAGCAAAGCCTGCCATTTTGTCACAAAAATGTAAAAGTGAACCAGCAAATGGAAATACTACCAGACTCATGAAATCCACCCTCTGCTAAGTGTAATCATCACAACTGTTGTGCTTGCATGAAGAATAAAGAGCAACTTCTGCTGTAATGTTTTCATTTTTTCATAAGGAGATAACAGAAAACCGAAACTGTGTTCGGTGGATCTCCTGCACTGTGTGTCGTTGCAGTTGGGTTTTCAAAATTCAGGCTCGTATGGACTCAAAGAACTAAACAAATTTAATTTCAAGAATAGAAATATTGCACTCTCTGTGGTTTTGAATGTCATTAGCCAGTGAATTAAATTGCAAACACTATTACATTTCCTGTTGATGGGGATGTTGACAGTAATGCACAGTCTCAGGAGTTGGGTTTTCTCCAAGCACATCTGCTAAGCACTTTCAGTGAATCCTTTCATTGTTGACACACATCTAAACAGCATTGAAGTCTATGAAGAAAAAAAGAATCTACCACAAAGTTTTTCCAAGATAAAAAAAATCTTTCAGCTCTCATTATTGACAGTATTATTTCAATATTGTATGAAACACTGAAATTTTTATTATTTATTTGAAATGTAATTCAAATAAGCTTGGGATTTTCATAGATTAAAAAAAATCAGCAATCATCATTCCCTGCTTTCAACAGCAAATGTTTACTCTCACCAGTAGGGTGCAGTTAAAAAAGAGGCAGAGAAAAGGGGATAGGACATCTGCATTATACTTTATCCCAAATTTCAGTTTAACCCATTAAATGCCATCTATGATTTTTTTTTTTATCATTATTATCCTCATGTGTAAGGGGGAGAAATCAAAGGTTTCTTCACCTGTCCTTTGTTTCAGCACATATAGGACTGCTTTCTGCCTTCTTCCCCTCTGATCATAGAAAGCAGAGGCAGGAAAGGAGTTCAGTGGAAAAGGAGATTGCTGTGTGGGGGCCCTTCCCCACTCCTGGCCCACTGAAGAGATCAGTGGGTGATGTTGGTGCCACGTTTCAGACTCCAAATATTTCCCTTCCACATAGGTAGCTGACTCTTTAAATGTTTCCAGGATGCAGGAATCTGGTTGCACGTTATCTGGGCTTGTCTTGCAGTGAGAAGAAAAGAGATCTGTGAAGCTGAAATTCATGTTTGTATAAGCAAGAATTGACAAAAAAAAATCTGGCTTATATGCTTTGGATTTTATTGCTTGTAAAAGTCCCTCAGGAGCACTGTGCTATTAGAGAATGTTTCCTCTTGAGAATCTAGCCAGTAGCTGCTAAAATATACATCATTTTGCATTATTTGCAAAGGACATTGCTATCAGAATATCAAAGACCCAAGAACGCACAGAGTTACTGAGAAAAGCGAATCATATTCTATAAATTGTATATCTAACGATTTATGTTCTTTCTTGCTCACAGGAAAGCTATAAGCAGAGAGTGGTTTAATCAGATTTATTTGTTATTCAAAGACATTTAGCCATTTTTATTACTATCACCACAAGTTTGAGAGAATTTGATGTTTGGTATGCATTATTTGGGCTCTGTGGCTTTGTTGAGATCTCAGGATAAACACCCTGGTATCATACCTGTTCCCTCACTGAATTAAAGCACAAGCTCTTCTGGTATGAATAGTCATTTTATTTGGCTCAGGCAGGGAATTACAAGGTGAAATTCTGCAGCTTCATTATAAAGGAGGTCACACTAGATCTTGGTGGTTCCTTCTGGCTTTAAAACTTATGCATTTATATGTGTAAATTTAAAGTTCGGAGTCTCTGAATCCCCAAATAACCCACCCCAAGAGAGTGTCAGCTTTTACATTCACAGCTCCTGTGGGCCTCACAGTGCAGCTGGAGTGACTGCAGGCTCTCAGTGCCATAGGATTTAGGATTAAACCACATTTTTTAGCCCACAGTTCATTAATTACGCTAACACCTTTTGACCTTCATTCTCCTCTGTAATGTACATCATATACATTTGCAAAAAAGCAGCAATAACATAGGAAAAATAGTTTCAAAAATAATCATCTGTTTGGGAAAAAAATTATGTCATTTAATGTTTTCTTGATGCTAATCATAACCTATATTAAAACCTTTATGTCAACAGGGACATTACAGCCCTAAGAGAATTTCGGCTTTTTGTGACAGCAAAATTTGTACAATGGGCCAAATTAAACCTCTTTTCATCTCCCTGTCTCACACTAAGGCTGGACGCAGGACTAGCTTGTACCTTGCTTATTACAAGGTCAATGCAAGGTTAATGCTGCTGCTAATGGAAGTCTCTGCAGTTGTTGCTTGGGAGCAGACAAATATTTGAAGGAAAATTGTCATATGCACACACATACATGCACAGGCTTGCACACACACTCACAAACACACACACTTAGGGGCAAAAGAAACAAGGATATCTCTTGAGTTCAGCTCTTCTTTGAGGATGTAGACACAGCACCCAAACGTTAGGGAGGCTCAGCACTAAATTCTGTCCCTGGCCCTCAGAAACATTCAGGACTGGTATGTGCTCAGCTGATATGTGCCAGCTGCAGGGGTGGGATTTGCAGCACCCCCTTGGTGCCCCAGGGCCTCACTGGCTCTCTGTGTCCCCTTCGGTGACGTGGTCTCCAGGTGCACAAAGCCAGCCCAGCACTGAGCCTCTCCTCCCTGCTGGCTTGCCACAGCACGCAGAGTGTATGTGTGCCAGGTTCGCAGGTAACAGGTCACACAATCACATGATTGCATATATAAAATCAGAATTTCCAAATGTCTCTACTTCTTATTCCTACAGCAGAAGAAACATGACAGTCTGGACAAAATATCAACGATCTATGCACTTCTCTTAAGTCCATCACCCCTCTGGACAGACTTATAAGGGAAATTCAGAGTCTGGCACAGAGTAGAGAAACCACTTTCCCTTTGATACAATTTGCCCTCTGATTCGTGGAAGCATTGTCTGAGCTTCAGGCCAGTCTTCTTCCACCATGGCTCATCCTCTAGACCCACCATAACTCAGATTTAGTAGTACACACACCTCCCTTCTGTATAAAGTTTCCTGTTCCGTGCTCTGAGCTCATCAAGTTTATCTGTCTCATCACCAGCACCTGGGTTCCTTCTTCTTTCATGCAGAAAACTAGAGAAATTATTTCTCCCAGTGTCAATCATTCCGAAATAGCAGGGTGTTCTGCCCTGTGTAGATGCACAGAAAGGTTTGGTGCTTGCCACTGCCGGAGGTTTGGCAGGGAATGGCAGTGGTGCTGGGAGGGCAGGGAGGAGGCCACCACAGGACCCCACAGCACAGCAGACCCGTGGCATGAACATGCATTCCCAGGTGCCATGTCACCACCCCACCTCTGATACCATGTGTGCAAATTAATCTGAGCATCGTGATGCAAGCATTCAACACTAAGGTTTATTCCAAAAATTAGCTCTTATCTGGGTGTCCCAGGAGAGAGTTCTGCATTGCACTACTCTTCCCCAAACCTTCTTCCTTGATAGACCTCAGCCAGGGGACTGGACACCTCACACTTTGGCCAGGGCAGAGGATGTTGTTTCTCACTAGATGTCGAGCTGACGCAGTTACTTTGCAGAGTTGCCAGCCTTCTGTGCAGCAAATTTGCATCTACACACATAAAGATTGGATAAACTTATTTGTAAATGTACAGGCAATGTCACTTATCCTCTTTCAGAAGTCCCCTTGCAGGATGCAGGCTAAGGAACATACTTTGTGCAGGATTTTCAGGGAACAATCCTCACAAACAGTGTCTTTAAACAGCACATAAAAGCCAGAATTCAGTGTTTGTTTTATAAGCTCTGGCCTTAAAATTGTTTTCTTACTACCACTTCTCAAAAGGTCACCTTTAAAAGACTGTGTATTTTCTTGCCACCAGGTTAATGGTCATCCACTTCCTCAAACTTCACAAAAAAGTGACATTAAGCCCAGAAGTAAAATAAGACCTTGAATATCTAAATTACACCTCACCTACAAAACAACACAAATGATAACAAAGACCTCCAAACTTTGCATTAGCATGAGCAGTCTACCCATGTCCTGTGGCTAGGGTTTGTGGATTATTTGGGCCCACAAACTAGAGAATAGGTAGGAATCTTTATTGAGAATATGTTCAGAGTGTTGCAAGGTAATGTAGCCTTAAGGCACTGTTTCAGGATTTAGCAGTGGGAGTCTGAAGTAGCATTTTATAAGATGAGTTGAGCACATTAAGCTGTATTTAAATGCAGCATATAAAAATGCAAGACTAAAAGTCAGTGTTAGAAATTGGCATTCTTAGATCTATTTTAGTGTTCGCCTGTCGACCAGAGCCATTGTTAACAGAAGGCTGAGCCTGACAAGGTAACTCTTAAGAAAAGCTACTTCAAAGGCTACATATTAATGCAAATGAAAATCAATTAACACAGCTAGATCTTCAATTAGAGATGATTTGTGCTCAGGGTTTGTAATTCTCTCTCTTAACCCCTTTCTGTGTGACTGAGAGTTCAATTTCAATCCTTCACCACAAGGTATGTTCCAGAAAACATATATAAACCACCCACTGTTAAAATACAGATCAAAAACTAATGCACTAGTTCCAGTTTCCAAACCAATAATAGCTAAATGGTCGTATAAATAGGAACACCACAGGTGTCCTGCTGAGCCCATGCCACCCTGAATAACAATTTATGTTGTGTGAAGCATAGCTGGAAATATTGGTAATAGAAACTGTGGTACAGGAGGTTAACAACACACCGAGTGGGTAAGACTTAAAGCTCTTAATAAAAAAAAAACCAGTCTTTTACAAAAAGCCTTATCAAAATAACATTTGAAATTCATCAGCAGTGCTTTTTAATGGGCAAGGTTTCCAAAGGTCCCAAGGAGACACTTCAATCCCTGAGCATCCATGGCAGGTGGACACAGTTCCCTGAGATGTTTTGAAGCATCAGGCGAATTTCTCCACATCTCAGTTACAGAGGTGTTCAAGTGTCAACCTTCGGGTCTAACCACGTCCAAATCAATGCTAGAAACACCAGCAAAGGGGCTCCAGCTGTCACACCTCATCTCAGCAATGGGCAAGGAGCCTTGTACTGACCTGAGCAGGGCTGCAGCCCTCTGCACACCCCTGGGTTTTCCCCCAAACCCTTTCCTCAGTATTTTCATCATCCCTGTCTCTGTTGGTCCGAGGGAGAGACCATAGACCACTCGTGTGGTGAGGTGATGCTCCAGCACGTGGAGGCTGCGATGTGGTTATGACGTGGGGACACATTTCCCTGCACACCTCGCTGGTGGTCCCGAGCTGGCAGGAGCAAGGGAACTGGGGGGGCTCTGAAGGGGGGCCGTGCCCTGCCCTCTGCTTGTCCAGGACTGGGGGAGCACGGCAGTTAATTAAAGAAAGGCTGCCTGATCTGGGATGCCTCCCAGCTTGTCACTGGCATTTCTGTGATTGACAAACAGGCAAAAATATATTTGGTCAAGGATTATCTATATTGAAAACTGGACGCAGGATTTTGTCTTTGTAAACAGTGTGGTAATATCTGCTGTTTGAACAAAAGGAAGGGTATGCTTTCCTTCCATTTAAAGCTCCAAAAGCTCCAATATTTGAGTGAAAAAGGGAGACATTCTGTTTTATTGATCCTGCCTGCTGAAGTTTTGGGGATTTTTAAATAAGATCTGTGACTAAGGGAGCAGCGGGCTGATTTTCACTTTACTGGAAGGGTTATTACTGAGCGTATGGCATATGAGTTATTAGAGAGATGCGTGTCCTTGAAAACAGCCCTTAAAATCTTGCACAATTAGGAAAATTCAGAATGATCCAGCATATTTCCTCATAGCGAGGAAAGTAACTTCGATATATTGAGAAGCCAAAATGTAACACTGCATGACTTTGAATAATAATTTTATTTTGAAAAGCCACATTTGAAGAGAGCACTTTATTACAGATGGGAACACAGCTACTTTCATGGACCTAAATTAGGCTACAGAGAAATAGCTCCTTCAAAATTAACACCCTTATTGATAGCTTCACTGTTGCTCAGATGGATCTTTCCCTACCATCTACCTACAAATAATTCCATAGATGTTCATATATCAAAGGACCAAGTCAGTACATTAGCCATGTGTGTTGGTCAAGGGATGAACAATAAATGGGTTAAAAGACCTTCCCCCAAATATTTGTCAGTAAAATCTATTGTTTCTGCACAATACTGAACTAGCTGCCCTCCGAGGTAGGCCTGTTCATCCACAGAGCAGCAGCAGAATGATAAACTGAAAATTTCCCCCACCATTAATGTGCTTTTCCTGAGCTCTGAAGGACAGCAGCAGTGCAAGGGTCTGGTTTGGGCCAGCTCAGTACAGGACCCCTCCTTTGCTAGGACTTGTGCTGAGTTAGGGGGACACATACACATGCTTGGGGCTGCTTTCCAGAGAGAAACAACTGTCTAAACTCTCTGGGCTAGGTTTGAAAAGCAAAGCTCCTTCTTTGCTTCTTCATCCCATTTCTCTGACTGCATGCTGCTAAACCAATGCTGAACCAGGAAGTAGCCACTGTACAGGTGGCAATGCCACCACCCTCATCCCTTTCCACACCACATGGGGGACATCAGCTCAAAAAGACCCAGCAAATGGTCCCCACCAAATATCGCCTTCTTGGTGTCAGCACCTTCTGACTGAGAAATCCTTGCTGCCTTAGCATGCTGACTGCTTCTGGGACAGTCTCTTTTTGCACCTCATTCTAGACATCAGGCAGGCCTTGCTCTTGTGCATGTATTCTTTGATAGGTTTCTTCTCCCATGTTTTTCTTTAGTCTGATTGCTCTGTCCAATTTGTCTTGGAGTCAAATTTATACCCCAGAGCCAAAACCCACCATGGCTGATACAGAACCTTCATCACCCCCTACACGTGCCTGTGCCTTCTTTTGGAATGGGAAAGCAGGGTTCTCTCAAGGGACAACTATTGCGTTCAGAAGCCAGAAACTCTCGCAGATTTCAGCACATCTTACTGCCTTTCTACCCTGATTCCCCAGGGTGCAAAAATGGGACTTTACCTTACAGCAGCACTGCGAGGATTAATTCAAGTTTATGGAATGCTTTCACTGCATAAGAAGTGACCTGATCATGCTTATATTGTAATTTCCAATAATGTAATTCCATTGACAGTTGAATCCCTTTTTACACTAGGATGAATATGTCCAGAATTAGGCAGAGAAATATCTCTAAAGAAAAGGCAGATTCCTTGTGATCAATTTAAATTATACAATCAGTATTACCTTGTAATGTATGACCTGAACACAATCTCTTATTTTGGTAAATAAAACTCAGATGATTTCTTGTGATGTGCATATTGCTGAAATCCCAATATTGTTGAACATATGTTGTTTTTCTGTTTAGCTGGTTTTCTTCTCTCCTTCAATCAAATATGTAAGTCTTTTTTAAGGAAATTTTAAATGCTGAAAACAGCACTGATGTCTTACAAGTTTCCATCTGGACAAAGATACCTAATTTTTTTGCTTACCTTAGATACTGGTTGGAGGCGTATACTGTTAGCTGAATTCAGCTCTGTTTCTTAAGCTTGCCTTATTAATTTTGCATTATGATAAGTTATTTACTCTAAGAGGCAGCTATTCTTTCATTTAAAAATGATGTTATTTGCAGAAATGACCACACTTTTTTTTTCCCAAATGAAGTTATGCAAATCTGATCTACTAAAGTAAATGTTTCATAAAACCAATGACTGTTTAAATTGTGGGACTAAATTGTTTGTATATAAATATTACCTTTTATATTTCATTGGAGTTTTATGTAGATGAACACATTACTTTAATGGCCTGCATTTACAGAGGGAGACAGGGAGAGTCTGACTCTGAAATCCTCAGCAGCCAGATGGCTGCCTTTTCTTGCATGAGATTAAAAGATGTTTCTCATTCACAGCCCTGCTTCGGAGGCAAATTAATACAGCCAGCTAAATTGCTTGTGGTTTTGGAATAAAATTTAAAGAGAACTTTTAAAAGCAATTGGTGTCACAGGTTCCTAGAGCAGATTGCTCTCCAGGTACAGCATGCTGGTTTTAAACATTCAGTAATTAATGGAAAGTATTCCGTGTTAATTGACTGCTTCAGGAAAGGGAAATATAATGACTCCTTATTAATCATGAAAAGAGACATACAGTACGGAGGCACTGCAATAATTGCACTAACGGTTGAGAAATGTTAATTAATGAAAAGAACAATGATGTAAGAAATTAGCACCATAATGCTTGCTGCTGATGGAAATTCTGCTTTAAACACATTATTTAGCATGGCAGCCACTCGATGATGCCTTAAATAGCAGGCACCTCGTACCCTTTCCTTCAGTCAGCTACCAAGTTCCAAATGTTGCCGGTGTTTTGGGTTTTAATGAGCCAAAATACACTCTCCAAACTACATTTTCTGAAGCATTTTCAGTCTGAACTCCTGAACTCAAAACTATTCAGACAGATTGACAGTGTTCAACTTAACGTAAAAATATTATCCAAGTGCAAGAGAGCCTGTTAGCATTTGCGTGGTGGGAAATAACTGCTTAGATGAGCTCAGCTAAATAGGTTTGCCAAGAAGATAACTGCATCATGACTTCTTTCCCCTTTTTAATTTTTCCACTTATTAACCAATTAGCTGTCCCCTGAAGAATTTAGAGGCAATCATGCTGTCATATTTGTGCTTAGCTTGATGTAAAAATTCATAGGTTATTAAAATTCAGAATTGTTCTGGCAACTACTCCAACACCAGTAGTATGGAGGTCTCAGCCATCAACAGGTGGAAGGTCTGAAGGTTTCCACCATCGCTCTGTTGCACCTTTAAGACAGAAACAGGGTGAGATGTATCCATCACTCTGAGCACTTCAGGGCAGGTCAAGCTATAGATTACAAAGAAATTTCCTAAAATCTAAGTTCTCTCTTTTTTTCCTATTCAGGACCAGGATTTGATTCTCATGGGTGTCTTCATATCTTCATGGTCATTCATGCAAAGAAATGTCAGCCTGTGAGACATTCAAAGATTTTGTGGGGATTTTGGCCACTTTAGTCATGTGTTAGTTCGGCTGTATGACATGGGGATGATACTTATGTATGACAAGCAGTAAATAAAGGTAGATTAACAAAAACTCTCATTCTAGCTCTACCATTCCAAGGGAAAAACTAGAGACGCAGGGGAAAATAAAATTCTGCTAGAGACATGCTTAATGAACATCTATCAAACACAAAATGCTTTTAGAAAGAACAGCTCTTGATAAGAAGCCTCTGTTTGCAGCAAAACAAGACAGAAATACATCCCTTAAGTGAATGGCACCACCATAATCTAAAGTCCTCCTAGAGGAACCCAACATAATAACCCAACAGTGCTTCCTATATCATAGGACAGGGAAAGGAATAGTTTCATCCCTTATCCCTCTCACCCATGTGCTGGCATTTGCTGATTTTCCCAGGTAGCTCTTTTGTGGCCATTCCTCCATGCATGTGTCTTATTGCTCCTGAAATTTTTTTTCAGGTGGAACATCCTTGGGCTCCAAGGTGCTCTCCTCAGCTCCTTTATTGAACCCATGTACTTGCACAGCATCATTGTGGGAAGCCTCTACCACACTGGTCACCTTTCCCGGGTAATGAGCCATAGGATAGAAGACATTGGTCAGCTGCCAGCTTCCTACCGGCGCAATCAGCTGCTTCTCAGTGGTAAGCAAACACCTGCCTGCAAGACAAAAAATCCCCCCTCCCATCACTAATTGTGCTGCTCACCAACAGGAATGCTTTTTTTTTTAACTCATGTGTTCTTTTTGTTTTCCTGAAGAATATGAATCTGGAGAATGAAGAAACGAGTTTATTTAAATCCAGTCCTTTTACATATGTAGCGGCCATAAAAAAGGATTATTAGTGGATACAAGCTGACCAGGAAAGCAACCGCTGTACATTGAACACACAGAGTGTGAAGAAAAAAAAAAAGTATGACTAATTAAAACATTTCTAAAAACCAGAAGGAAGTTTTCAGGAAATTTTAGCTTTAACTGTCTTCAGGTCCTCATGAGGCATGTGAATGCTAAGGGACACCAGTTCTGCACTGGATTAGATCGTTATTTTAATCTTTGATAATTGTTCTTTGCGAGGTTTACCTGAGACATCAACATGATGTCAGTGTCACAGAGCTGGAGGTCAGGATGCTTTAGTGGAGTACCCCATTGCCTTTCAAAGTCCTCTAAGTTCCTCAGTCAGGAGAGTGCTGCTTTATCCCTTATCTATTTCATGGACTTTTTTTTTTTAAATATGTCCTCGTGACAAAATTTGTTTAGCTGAGGCAGAAGTGATAGTTTAGCCACTGGGGAAATTCTCAGGTTCTGTGTGGTTTAGTACATCTGGCAAGTGTAATGTGCGTGTATGTGTTATGAGGTGAACGGGTCAGAAGTCTTATCCTTTTCTGAACAGCTTATCTCCATTTTTTAACTCTTCAGTGCAGCTGGCCAAAGACCGCAATGCAAGTGCACAGGAGTGCAAGTGCTCTGTGATCCACACTCTCCCTCCAGTTTATGTCCCCACCTGTCCCTCCTGCCCTGGTCCAGAACGGGCAGGGCTCAGCCCCCTCTTCCTTCTCACATGGCATTGTGGTAGGGAGGAAAGAACCCACAGCTGACCAGGAAATAGCTCCCCATTTCCCAAATCTGGCCGTTATTTTGACAACAAAGCCCTGGCTGCCAGAAGCCTCTGCATCTCCCACTGGGAAAGCGGATCTCATCCTGTGCCAGCCCTAACACACTCTAAGTGCTCCCATACATTAAGATCAAAGGCACACACAATTTCACTGTGTCTGCGGGATGTACAGGGAAACCCACTTCAACTGTTGAAGGATTGAAAACACAAAAAGGGATTTTATAAGAGTTTTCACCACAGAAGGGCTATTGCTTTGCTGGGTTGGCCGTGCAGATTTAAAGCAATGGGTCATACTTGGCCACAGTGTGTGTGTATGTCCAAGAGTCATTGTCAGAGATTTCAAGGGAGTAAGAAATGCCTCAGATGGGGCCTTGTGTCACTTTACTTATCTGCATGTTTCAGGGCTGTCCTCCTCCTTCCCAGAGGCTTCTGTTTGTAAAAGCATTTGCTTCACGTTTTGGTTGTGTTTGTGGGTTTTCCTCAGCCCAGGAGAAGCAGTGGGAGGAATCTATCTCTCTCTGTCTGCACTGTTTTTGTCTCTAACACCATTATTTGTAATCTTCCTTCCCCCCACAAATCCCAGGGAGCCCATGCTGATTAAAACTTATATCACTGAGGCTTATGCTGCAGTTCTTTTTCCTGAGAAACTATGCCAGCAGCATATCCAGTGACTAAGGAGATGGGCACCTAGAAAAAGCTTCTCCAAATGCATTAGAGACCAGACCTACACAATCTCAGCCAGGCAACTCCACCTCCCACACTTGTCTTGGACATCAGACCAGCCAAGGATTGCAGGAGTCCTTAAATTATAAGGGTGTCAGTTATTTTGCCACTTGCTCATAGCAGCACAACCATTCCAATGGAGAGGAGAGTCACGGTGTGTGATGAGGTATCCTGAGATTAACTCCCTGGCTCCACTGAAAAATAATCGGTGAGGTTTTCCACTCAGTTTTCTACCAGTCCCAGCCAGAGGGAACTCCACTCTTTCACTGAGATTACTCTTGGTTGTAATTTTTAGAAGAAAGAAAAGCCTTTTTTATATCCTGCTCTCTTAAGATTGGGGCTGTTCCAAAGGGTATCCTGAAGGGGTATGAGGTTTTGCTGGGGGACAGAGGAGACTGAGGACGGGTTTCAGTTCACATCCCACAATACTCAAATTTATATTATTTGTGCAAAGATTTTTCTTTTTCTTTCAAATTCTACTTCTGTTGTACTCTTGCTGTGTGGGTTTTAAGAAGGATGTTTTACATAGAGGAGAGAAGGTAACCTAGAATATTTGAGTGTTACTTTCTAAATAAATCAAAACAATTATTTCTCAAAAGAAAAATATGGAAGAATTTTTTTTTAATTCTAAAAAAATCAACAGAGAATATATCCATGCTCTGTATTTGTCTATTATGACTCTCATGTTTTTTTCTTTAAAACCTCTTCTTTTGCATTCAGAAAATGATGTGAAAGTATCTTCTATTTACCTAAATGCGTGTACTTATATATGATAGCTGGAAAGAGAAAGAATGAAAGCCAAAGGAGCCCTGAGGGGTTTCCAGGCACTGGGACAAGCCTGGGCTACTCTCACAGCCCCCATCTGATGGGCACCCACAACCTGCTCTTCCCTCTGTGCAGCCTTTCCTTCTCTTCCTCTAGTCAGGGATTTCACAACATTTTCATTTATTTAGTGTCCTGTGGCAACTTTGCATGGCAGGGTGTTCGCTATCATGCTTTTTGGCACTCAAATTCTCTAAGCTTTTGGGTGCTATCTTGACAGAGAGTGGTGCATGGTGTCAAACAGCTGATTTTGATCTGTTTGCATCTTGTTCTGTGTAGAGACACTTGAGCAGTGCTGCGGAGCTATCTGATTTTCAAGCTCTCAGTTTAAATCCTGTTGCCTAGGTGAACTGGAGTTTTAGATGCAGACTGATCTATTATCTCTGGGGGGAAAAGAATTGAAAGAGGTATTAATACGACATGAATGTGTTTACAAATCCTGGGTGAGGTTATGACTTAGCTGTAATTCTCTTCTACACACGGTAGCAAGTTCAGTCTCAGTGACTGAGATGATTTCTGCAGTTCCAGCTTTGTCACCAGTACAAAGCGAGTTTGCCATATAATTTTTTCCTTTCAGTGGCCATCTTTCTCTGTGCCTGTGTGCTGAGTTCCATTTGGCTCTAGCAGCTCCCTCCCAGGGCAGAGGGGACAAGGGAGAGAGGGGGGCATGTCCCGCAGTGGCATTGCTTCCCATGATGCTAAGAGGCTCCAGGCAAGGTGCAGCAGCTGCCCACAGAAGCAGCATCCCAGCCAGACAGGCCCTGCACCACCCTCCACTTCTCCCGTGGTGCCTCTCAGGAGCTTTCCAAGCTCAGTACATTCAGAGATGGATGCTGCATTCCCATCAGCTCCCATCTCCTCCCATTCTGCCTCAGACCAGCAGATGCTCATGGCATGCATCTGTTTCGAAAATGAGATCCTGGGCAAGAATGAGCACTTTGGAAAGGAGGGGCTTTGATCTCTTTTCTTTAATCTCCTTCTCTCTGAACAGCCCATATCAGTACTTCTCCCTCTCTGCAAAAGGTCTTTGAAACGCTCTCAGCAGAAAATGCAAAGGACCTTTCTCCACTGCCCTCCACCCAGCAGCAGTGAAAGCAGTGCAAACCATGAGCTGCTGCTGGAGCTGCTGCAGGCAGGAGCTGCCATTTGGAAACAGAGACCCAGTCCTGGCACTGGCCTGTGCTGGGAAGGTTGTGCCAGGCAGCTCCTGCCTACCAGCACAGTCCCCACCTGCTGCTCACCACAGTGGCTTTTGTTGTCCAGGTTTGCAGGCTAGTGGCCCACACAGCAAATTAGCAGAGAGGGACACAACAACTGGATCCAGACACATTATCCAAGGTCCGTGTTTTCAAAAATATTCAAACTGCTTCAGGTCATTCTGTCTTTTCCAGCCTTGGAAGCTCCCAGTGTTGATTCTTTGCTGCAAAAGCACTAATGAGCAGGGCAAGGCAGAGCTCACTTGTTTGCATTTGTACTATGCTGGAAAATAAGCCAACCACTTTCTTCATTCCTCTAATTTTCTTGCAAAAACTAATCCTTCCCCTATTTCAGGTACAAGAAATTAAAAAGTGACAGGAGTCATGGAAAGGTTGAGCTACACTAAATGGTTAAAAAGAGACAGGAATTTACCTGATTAAAAATAACTCGTGTACACACCCACACCTGACCTTGTAGCCCTGATCTGCATCTAGAGCCAAGGGAGATCTCACCCTTGAAGGCAGTGGCTCAGAATGTGGCTCAGATGTCCAAAACTGGCCATGGGAATGACACTAAGGTCATGCAGTCATCCCAGGTGACTGTAAACATCATTATTGCAGCTGCCTAAAATTACATATGATGCATTCCACTTAAAGATGTCCAAAATATCACCATTAGGACACTAACTAGCTGTTGAATAAATTGGTGTTCCAGTACAGGGTTGGAATCTCACAGGCAGACACAGGGTGGGGACCAAGACTGTTCTGTGTAGGACTGTGATGTCTACAAAGTCATTATTAGCTTGGATCTAATAATCTCTCTGTGATGATGAAGTGTATTGTTTTGCATTTTCTTATCCCCTGGGATCTAGACATCCCCTCACAGCAAAGGCCCCAGGAGTTATAGCAGATAAATATGCTGGACGGTGGGAAGCTCACCAGAAGGAACTCATGGGCAAAGCACTGTACTGCTTAGTCCCTCTCAAAAACCTGTTATCCTGTTAAAGCCCTTCTGAAAGATTTCACTCAGCAACCATCACACTGCTGTCAGCAGCTCACACAACAATCCAAAGGCTTTCCTTAGGTTAATGGAAGGTTTGCCTGCAAGGTGGAAAAAATCTGTAGGAATTGCTAAGTTATGTCTCTCCAAGGTGCTTGGTCTGGCAACGTTTAACCACTGGTGACAAGCACATGCAGTGCACGACGCCAGCAGGTTCTCCGAGGGTGTCTCCTGTGCCACAACACCCCACCACGCGTGAGCAGCCTCTGAATGAGCACTGGAGCTCACTGGTGTCCCTCTCTCCTCAGGGGTGAGCCACGCTGACGCTCGGCAGCCGGGGAAATCTCCCGGCTTCAGCGTGAACTGGATCGTGGGGAGCACCGACCTGGAGGTTATCAACGCCACCACAGGGAAGAGGACCTGCGGGAGTCCCTCGCGGCTCTGCAAGCACATGTTCTTCACTCGCTGGGCAAAGCTGCACGGCAAGGTAGGTCTGGTGCACTAAGAGGCTTGGCAGGAGTTGTCCTGCAGTCCATGGAGAGTGAGAGAAGATAAAGACAAGAAAAATATTATTTTAAAATCCTCTTTCCTGTTGGGAAATGAGTGGAAACAAACAAGACAGAGTGATGGTGGGGAAGTCTGGAGATAATTCCACCAAAAAAGTCATGATGGAAGGCAAAGGAGCCTACAGGGTGGGCAGGTTTGAAGACAAGCCCAAAGGGATTGTTCTGCTCTGCAGGACACCACAAGGGAAGGAGGCTGGTGGGACTCCTCCCATCCCAGGCAGTGGCATGGTCTGTTCTAGCAGGGACCCTGAGCCTTGTGGGGAGCAGAAGAGACCAACCCGGGCCTTGTGCCCAGGGCTTGGTCACAGTTTGCTGACAGAGGTCCCAATCTATTTCCTGCACAGCAGGTAGGAAGTGAAGCAAGAAGCACTTCTGCTACCTCCAGAATGGAGGGGTCCTTACAGGAACAAAACTGGAGCGAACTACGGCTGGGAGAGCTGGAATGCATCTGGCTCACATCAGGGATGAGGTTGCAGTGAGCAGGAGAGAGTAACTTGTGGCTGAGCAGGGCACTTTGCCCTTGAAAAAACGAGCGATTTGATAATGTCATTACTCTCCACCTCTGGGGAACAAAGGGAACAAAGAGGCAGCCAGAGAGAAGCCACTGCTGCCAGGCCAGCTTGTGGCCCACTGGCACCCAGGCTGGCAATGTCACCCTCCCTTGCTGACTGGGCCAGCACAGCTCCAGCCAGCACAGCCCCACAGAGTGCTGGCACACACAGAGGGGAGCAGCTCATTGCAGGCTGTGTGTTCACCTTCTCCTTAAATCTGCCTCTCAGCATCTCTCCTGTTTAGAGATAAGGAAAAGAGAGCTGTTTGCTTACCAGGCTGTGCCTTGAGGGTGCCTTTCCCTACAGGGTGCTATTCCCCACTGGACATTCACCCAACTGCTTGTTCTAAGGCATTTTTCAGATTTTGGTTTCTTTTGTATAGCACCAAATCCTCACTTCTGGTTTGGCACTGCAGAGACTTGGACAGGTCAGAGGAGTTTGTTTAGTCCTTCTGCAGAATAAAGGGTGCTCCTTCCTGCATGTCCTTCCAGGGGCACTGGACACGTGACATTGCTTGAGGTAGCTCCTGGTGGGTGGCTTCAGTGTTCCAACAGAGCACTCAAATTTCCCACACCAGCACAGATCCTGATGCCTGATTCCTTCCGTCCTGGATATGTTTCACAACATTCCCAACAATAAACGACTACAGAGGGGAAATGGGAGAGTGTGGAAGGCAACCCTCCTTCTTCTGTCTCTGGGTATTACTTGGAAGCTGCTAAGCTGCTCCACTTCCCAGGGTAAACTTTCTTTAAAGGAGCGCATTCTTTAAAGATCTCCAGAAAATATTTTTTTCAGTTTTGTCCGTAAAAATAATCTTAACTGAGAAGTAGCATTCTGCCTTTGTAGAACACACCAAGACCTGCTACTGCCTTTGCCCATTCCAAGGCAGGGCTGTTTACCCCTTTCCTCCTCACAATGGTTCAAAACCATGTCACCAGCATTTATTGCTTCCTTGGTTTTTTGGTTGTTAAACCAAAAGCAAACACACAAAGCACAGTGATTGTCTGCTGCTTATGAAATGTAGACAGGAAGATTATATAGCTACTGAAGCCTCCTGTTTCTTTTGGCTCATAGGTTGGGGTTTTTATTATTTTTTTTTCCCCTTCCCTGATTTTTGTTCTGCAGCTGAGCACACGAGTACCAAGCCATGGAGAGATGCCATCAGTGTACAGCGAGGCAAAGCTGGTGGCTCAGACGTACCAGTCTGTTAAGCAGCAGCTGTTTAAAGCATTTCAGAAAGCTGGCCTGGGCACCTGGGTGAAGAAACCCCCAGAGCAAGATCAGTTCCTACTAACTGTGTAAACACTCCACACCTTTTCTACGCGACTGGATCAAACCAACAGGAGAGAAGGCGAGGCAGGACGTATGAACAGAGAGAATTGAAGCAGTTTGAGATTTAATAGCGACCTCCAAGGGAATATTTGCTTTTAATTCTGTATTGGAAATACATAAGTAGAAATGTGTCTGATGCACTGAACTCAACTTTAGAAAACTGCTTTTTCATGATCCCTTCCTAAGAATGTACCTGCCCAAATTATAATGCCACCCCCACCAAGATACTGCTTTTTATTGTTTATTGCTGTTGGTTATTACTGATTTGAGGTGTTAGTGGGCCACCTGTCTGATCCAAAATAGAGCTTTGTTTTCCCCCCCACAATCACTGCAAAACTCAACACTGAATAATGGAAAATAGTGAGCAGAGATGGAAGTATCCCAGGCACACAGCATGGCAGCAGGTCTCAGACCATCCATAATTATCACCCCAAAAATTTTCCTAATCTCTATGCAAAAATCAGCCTGTAAGGTACCTAAATCTGTGACAAAAAACTTGGACCTCAAAGAAATGCAGCATTTTTAAACTGATTTTTCCACTGCTGGCTCTGAGCACAAAGTCAGGCATCAGGATGCCCTTGGTTTTTACGCTTATTCCCTCTGACACCTTGGACAAACCACTTCACAACAAATCTTCAACTCTAGTCACAATTTGCATGCTGCAAATTTTACTTGTCTGGGCCCAGTTCATCTCACATGCCTTTTAGGCACCAGCCAGGATGCAGATCCTTGTCAGAGGGGAATTCACCCCCGTGCTGCCTGCAGAGGTGCACAGCTCTGCAGGGGCTGCCAGGGAGGACCGGTGTGACCATGCTCCTGGCTCTGGATCTTCAGGAAGCTACCTGAAATCAGGCAGGCTGCAGACAGGACCCAGAGCTTCAGATCTCCAATCTTCTGATGACCCAAAGCTCTGAATCAAGTGGGTATGAGCCCAGGATGAGCTCTGAACCATCACTGGGTTGGGTACCCACAAGTAAGACATCCCCAAACAGGAGAGCACATTTGATACTTGGTTCTTCCCTGCCTCAGTTTCTCCACCTGTCAAATGGGGATAATAATAAATGCTTCACATCTAAGGAACCTGGCAGGATCAAAATGCTCTGGTCATATGCAACAGTGTAAGCCAGGTTTTGTCATTCTTGCAGAGAGTTTTACCTTTCCACACATTCCGACTGACATAAGCACAGCAGATGCACCCACAGGTTTGGGTAAGGTCTTTCTCAATGCATGAGCTTTCAGATTCTAGCTCTGTGTAAATGCCAAGTGTTATTATTATTATTCATGCTCATCTGCAGCCTGAAAAGCAGATGGGGTTTTTCACTTAGGAGACAAGTATCACCCAACATTTAAATATTTTCTTCATAACTGGGCTGGGTCTGATACAATCTCATCTTTGAACCATCCCAAATTTCATCAGAATGCAGAAGATACAGTCACAGGAGAACTGAGCTTTGATAGTCCCACTGCAAAACCAACCTTCAAACGCCCTGTACATTTCTCTAAGTTTCTGGGGTTTTAGATGACAGGATTTGCGGGTATATAACTACTGTTTTCTTTTTATTCCTGTGATTCTCTTTAAATCTGTATATAACATGCTGCTACTGATTTGTGATAATTGTCTTGGTATTTTCTCAGAACTGTCAAGCTGAGTTACTTTTCAAACAACACAAGGCTCATATTTTTCCATGTAATTTCTTTTACACGGGAAACTGTTCCTATCAATAAAGATAGATGCTCTTTGTATAGGGTTTGTCATGTTTGGAGAGCCATATACAGTAAATACATTGTTTATTGATGCCCACAATAGAATAGCTACAGTATTTTGATGAGATTTTATTTTTAGATTATGAACTACAAGATGTATCTATAGTGTCTTGTATAAAAACAATTGTGATAAACTAGAATTTTTAAATTAGATAAAACAAAGCTCTCCCCTTCCAGAAACCTTTTCAACAAAATAATACATTCCATATTAACTACCAAAAATATTTAAAAAAATATCCTTAGAGTATTTTTAGCTTAAAAAAAAAAAAAAAGAAAAGAAAGAAAGAAACTGAGACTTTTCAATAATGGAAACACTTTGTGGTAACCACTTTGTCAATACTTTGACCACTTTCACAGCTCTTCTGTCAAATTAACATTTGAATACTTTTGGCACCTTCTGGAGCTTCCAGGTACCTGCACATGGTCCTGTTCTCTCACACAGCTGTCGCTGCAGGCCTCCAGTGTGATCTGGGCTGCAGATGTGCCCGAGGGGCAGCAGGCAGGGGCCAGCCCGCAGCTGGAGGTGTGGGAGAGGCTGCAGGGGACATTGGCAGTGGTGGCCCCTGGGGCTCTGGCTGCTCCCACCAAGGGAGAGAAACCACAGGGCAGCCAGAGAGGAGGACAAGGTTTCTCCTTGTGGATCATGCAGAGATCCACAGGGCAGGGGGGAGCATGTCTTCTGCTTTTCCTCTCCAAGTTAGTCCTTATCTAGCACACACGAGACCTCAATGGCTCTTTCTTACATCTCCTTGCCCTCATCCATCCTCCTCCAGCCATGGCATGACGTCAACCCAGCTCATGCAGAATAGTTCCACCAGGCTGGTGTTGCAGCTACTGTGACAACAAAGCACCATGCCTGGTTATTTTTAAGGACATAGAAAAAA
>VYZQ01053737.1:0-13563 GCA_013400655.1 Mystacornis crossleyi | reverse complement strand
TTTTTGAGCTTATGATTTAATTTCTATATTTATAGATATTTATTCCTGTATTATCTATTTTATTCCTTTTTATACATAAGCTTTATCTAATTGCAGCTTTAATTTAACCCTGATTTATTATTGTTCCACACACATCATCCCACTAAACCCTGCCCCCACCACCCACCCTTTCAGTTTCCCTGCCTGACTTTTTGACCATTTCTAGCAATAAATACCCAGAGCCCGAATGCAGCCAGCTCCACGCATTCCCATTTATCCCAGCCAGCTTACCTCATGGAGCAGGAATCTGCTGGGACAACCGGGGTCACGCGCAGGGGACAAGAGGCAGCACAGCCTAAATCGAGGAGTTCCCCTGGTATTTTGGAGCCAGGTTGAGGCTCCGAGGTTTATTTATGGTGCATTTAGCAACTGCTGGAGCCTCTCAGCTGGAAGCACTCAGGGAGGCCGGGAGAAGGGCTCCGGGCCAGGCTGGGATTCTGGAAGCGATCGCCTGGAATCGGCCCAGGGCTTGACCATCTGATAGCAAAGAGACTTTTTATAGTCCCTCAGTTGTTCCCGATGCTCCCGGCGGGATAGGAAGGATCCAGGGCAAGTTTTCAGCAGCTGCTTCCAAAGAGCACATGGCTGCAGGGCCTGGAGCAGGCGGCACATCCTTGGGATGCCGGAGCATCCCGGCACGGCACGGATCCTATGGATAAGCGGCAAATCCCTCCCGACCGCGTTCCGATGGATGCGCCACAGACAACGGGACTTTACAAAGGCAGCTGAGGGAATGGCTTCAAACTGAAGGTTTGGATGGGATGTTGGGAAGGAATTCCTGGCTGGGAGGGTGGGGAGGCCCTGGCACAGGGTGCCCAGAGAAGATGTGCCTGCTCCTGGATCCCTGGGAAGTGTCCAAGGCCAGGTGGGATGGGGCTTGGAGCAGCCTGGGATAGTGGGAGGTGTCCCTGCCCATGGCAGGGGGTGGAACTGGATGGGCTTTAAGGTCCCTTCCCACCCAAACCATTCTGGGATTCTATGGAAAGGAGACAGAATGGCCTGAGCCTGGAAGGAAGAGTTTTGGAGCTCAAAATATGATCAGAAAGGCGGCTTTGAATCTCCAAGAGAAATTTTTCCAGCTCTTGGATGAAGCCATTTTACTGCCTGCAGAATCCTCTCTTCCATTTGCCTGCAAGACCCTGCCCGTGCCTGCTGTCTCTGGCTGAAGGGAAGTCCTTGGCCTCTTCTCCCTGTGTAATCCCTCATTTCTCATCCAGCCCCTGCACAGCTCACCCAGCCCAGCCGTGCTCATTTATCTCCCACCCGAGACAAACTCCAGAGCTGGGATTAAACCCTCTTCCTCCCCAAAGCACCATGTGCACCCTGCTGACTTAAAAAAAAAAAAATTCTTCCTTACAGGGTGTAAAATTCCCAATTTATGCTCTTTTGCACTAAATCCACCAAGTGAATCTTGAAGCTGTTGCATCTTTATCCACCAAGGTGTGTTGTGATGGGGATTCCAGAAGGGTTTGGGCTGGAAGGGACCTTAAAGCCCATCCAGTGCCACCCCTGCCACGGGCAGGGACACCTCCCACTGTCCCAGGTGGCTCCAAGCCCTGTCCAACCTGGCCTGGGACACTGCCAGGGATGGGGCTCCCAGTCCCACAAGAAATCACATTTATGGTTTTCTTGCATCACCCACTTACAGAACACGACATCATTGACTGGAAGGGCTGAGTATGGACCAACTTCCCCAAAACTGAAATTATGGGAAGTCACACTGCTTTCAGTATTCAGTTCTCATACATATGGAAAATAATGAGATACAAAGAAAATTTTGATGTAGAAGGAAAATTAATGTTCCAAAGAAGCTTTCAGCATCCAACTTCCCACCCCGTTTCTGGCTCCCCTAAAGGCCGGAGTTCACCTCCTTAGTTCTTGAACCATAAAAACTCCATAAATTTACTTGTAGCACAGACAGCATTGAGGGGAAATCCTCTCTTTAATGCTGCTCCAGCCACCCTCCTCCAGGAAACATCCTCTGAAGTGGGATATCTCTGGGAAGTGGGATTTCTCTGCACTCCATCACTGCTCTCTGCAGCCAATGACTCATAAAAATTACAGCCTTTGTGCATCACTCTGACGAGTCCTAGAAAAATGAGACCTCAAACCCCATTTGTCTTCCATTTCAGACTTAAAACCCAAAATGAAGTATTTTTTTTTTCTTGGAATGAGTGAATTCTGTGGATGGTTTTTCACAGGGCAGGTTTACAGAATGAAGTATCTGACTTATCTGCAACATAAATTCTCTCGAGATAAAGTTTTGCAGAGCAGACCAGAGGAAAAAAAAAACAACAAAAAAGAAACTAAAAAAGGACTTACATAACTCCAGAAGTGGCTGGAGATAAGGCTGTGGTTGTGCTGGACTCTGGGCAGTATCTGATGGAGCAGGTCCTCACCCCCCGGCACAGTTTACTGGGTTTGTACATTCAGAACATTTTATTATGGGTTCTTCAGATGCCCAGGAACTTAAATATTTACCTGGGCAAAAGCCAAGCTCTCCACTCACTGCCTGGGGCCCTGCAGCTCTCTCAGGACATCTCACAAAGCCTCTGGAGATGCCCAAGGAGTGCTGTGCGTGTGGAATCAGCTGGGGCTGACTCTGGCAGAGGTTTTGCAGGAGCTTTCCCAAATTCTGGGTAGAAAACCCAAGTGCCTGTTGACTTAAGGATTTGCTGAGGGAGCAGTGATATGTAAAACCACCCAAAATTGGGGTTTGCAGGGGTGTCAATGTGTGTGCCAGTGGTTCCCAGAGCTGAAACTGGGCACCACCAGCCAGGAGAGACCCAGGAGGAGAAGGAAAAGGAGGAAGAGGATGCAGCCAGTGGTGGTGGAGCCAAGCATTACTGCAAGGCCAATAAAAAGGGCCACTGGAGAGGCAGAGTCAACAAACACTTGAATGTTGGGATGCTTTTTTCCACAAGTGGGACGAAATCCCCAGGCTCCCGTTATCCGGATGCCTCTTGGAGCACAGGCAGCACTACAAGCCTTGCCCCTGGAGTGGCTGAACTGCAGCTCGAGTCCAATTAAACTCCATTAATTTAATCCCACAGACAGCAGGAAAACAATCCACTCGCACCCTCCCTCTGCATCGGCCCATAAGGAGCAATCCAACTAATTCCAAGGAAGGCTTTGCCAGCATGTCCTAATGCCTTCAGGATGGAAGTCTATTTAAAGGGTCTCTGTCAACAGCAGAGTAAGGATGAAAAAATTCACTGACTCACACGGTGACATAAAACCTGATGCTCCTCCACACGCAGAACACGACCGGGGTGGGGACAGGGGGGAGAGCGGAGAGGATTTTTTTTTTTCCATCTCAGACACTTTGTAATTAAATCTGGTCATTTCCCTGACCCCAGGTCCTGGGGCTGGTCTGGATCCTGCTCGACAGCTGAGCACGGGCAGGCAATAAAAGGGGAAAACGCCGCAGCTGGCAGCGGAACACTTGGGCCCTGCAATTGAAAAAGCTGAGGACGTTGCAATTTGGCCGGCTCTCGAAATGGGAAGATTTCCTTCCACACCCATTCCCTGGACATATTTAGAAATAGCTGTGCCACTGCCAAACCTCTCTGCTCGTGGCAGGGAAAGGCAGCAAACCCGTCCTCGGTGTTTCGCCGCCTCTGTCTCGCCGTGAGCATCATCCCTGAACATCCTCCTGATGCTCCTGAGCAGCCACAGCCTGTATCCCGAGATGCCAGAATCATTTAGGTTGGAAAAGACATCCAGGATCATCCAATCCAAGCTGTGACCCATCCCCACCTTGTCCTCTGCCCACAGCACTGAGTGCCCTGTCCAGTCCTTCCTCGGACACCACCAGGGATGGGGACTCCAACACCTTCCTGGGCAGCCCCTGCCAATGCTTAATAACCCTTTCCATGAAGAAATTCCTCCTGAATGCTGGTGTTGCTCCCCAAATTCCCCCCTCAGATGCTCAGGTGCATCTACCAGGACTCCATGATTTCAGCTCCACGATTTTAGGAAACACTCCTTTATTTACCAGCAGGACATGAAGGCAGAAAAGAAGGTTTAGGAGGTTTGCAGTGGCCAGGGACATGGTCATTGTCCTGTGCAGGGCCAGGAGCTGGATTTGGTGATCCTTGTGGGTCCCTTCCCATGGGGATATTCTATGATTCCACAAACTCCAGACAGCTTTGCTCCACGTGCCTGTCACAGAGCCCTGGGAACGCTGCGCATCGACTACCAAAGGGTTTCAGTTTTGCAAAAAAAACCCAAAAACCCAAAAAACAACAAACAGTGGCTTTTTATAGAAGTCTTTTTTGGCAACGGAGGGCGTGGAAATATTGCAAATGCTTCAGGAGTCAGAGGACGTTCTGTCCTGGAGCAGGGAGAGTTCGGAAAGGGGAAAAAAAAAAAGGTAGGGACACATTTGGCATCGGGCCGGTGTCACCTTCCCTGGGCTGGGCTGGCATCCTGCCACTCCCAAATGCCACTGCCACCAAATGCCACTGCCACCTCGGCTCAGGCTGCATTTGGTGGCTGGAGGCTGGGCAGGGAAGGCTGGCTGTCACCTTCCCACCACTCACGGAGTCTCGGGAACCTCCTTATTTTGGGAACGATGGGAAGCAGCCCATCACCCTCACGGGACTCTGCACATCCCCAGCTCCACAAGCTCCTCAGGATCAGCCCACCCTCACCCCGTGCAAGAAGGGGAGCTGGGGACAGAGTGCGATGTGATGTGGGCATGGAAACTGGCACAGCTGGGCACAGGATGCTCCCCAGACTTTGGAAAACCCAGGTTTTCCAAAACAGGTGACTAATTCACATGGATTACGGGGCAGGAGCTGGGTGTGAGGCTCTACCAGACTCTGGGGAAATAAAAGAGCCTGAAGGGAATTCTCTGTCTTACACAGCCTCAGGGTGGGTAAGGAGGGATTGGTCATGAATTTCGGAGTGTTTCCTCTCAGAGCTGCCTCCTCCCAGCTCTGGCACTGAGTTGTCCTCTCTTTGCTCCCATTAACATCAACCAGAATTTTCCCTGCTCCTCTTCTCAGGCTGAAGGGCAGCAGAGGTCCCAAAACTTCACAGCCAGGAGAAGAGGAGAAGGGTGAGAGCTTTCCTGCTGTCACAGCATCTCCCCTCACCCTGCAGCTCCAACATTAAGTCGTGTCCCCAGGAGAAGGAGCACTGCCGGGGCAGGAAACGCCGAGGCCTGGGAAAAAACTCTCACACTTGCATCTTGCTGTTTGCTTTTCCTGTCCCACGTGCCCAGAGAGCAGCAGCAGAGTCTGCCTGGAGTCCCTTGGAGCTCCTGGGATACACGGAAAAAAATACAGGCAGAGTGCTGGAAGGAAGGAGCTTGAGGGCATGAGCTGCAAGGCATCCACTCGGCTGGAATCAAGTGAGGCCGTCCCAGAACCATGGAATGGTTTGGGTTGGAAGGGACCTTAAAGATCATCCAGTTCCACCCCTGCCACGGGCAGGGACACCTTCCACTATCCCAGGGTGCTCCAAGCCCCATCCAGCCTGGCCTTGGGCACTTCCAGGGATGGGGCAGCCACAGCTTCTCTGGGCACCCAGTGTCTCACTGCCCTCACAGCCAAGAATTCCTTCCTATTCATGCAGGAAAAGAAGCTTTTTCCATTTGCTGTCACGCCGGATGATGGGTTAGCATCTCCTACCTTCCCAAATCCCACTTTCCCGTGAGGATATTCCCACTCACACCAATGAAGTGCTGAGTGCAGCCCCACCACATTGCAGGTGGGCATTTGACGGGCAGTTTTCCGGGTGGAATTGTCTCCCCAGTGGGATGATGAGAGCAGGGAGGCACCTGAGAGCATCCCATCCCAAGCCCCGTGTCCCGCTGCCGGCCAGGCGGGAAGCACAAATCCCTGTCGCTCCCAAAAAAAAAAAAAAAAACAAAACAAAGGGAACATAAAAGTGAAGTTTTACTTTCTCTTTCTCTGGTCTTTAACTGCAGATCAAAGCTGGCCCTTCAGGCTGGAGCTGCCTGCCAGCAGCTGCTCCTGGGCAGGATTCCAGACCACCCTTTGGATGAGGGCTGCCCATCCCATGCGCTGCCCGCTCCTCTCCTGCTGCCTGCCAGGGTCAATCCGTGCCCTTACCCCCCACTGACTGGCTGCTGTGGGAATCAAGGGGCTGCAATCCAGCTGCTGGGAACGAGATTGGGGTTTTTTCCGGCTTCACACGACCTCCAGGAAAGTGAGGGATGTGCGAGTGGCTCCAGCATCTTCCCACAGCCACCTCCTGGGAGCCCCAGGGAGCTGCCCTTTGGAATAACTTCCCTCTGCACAAGAACAGAGCCTTCTCTTTAGCAATCAGCCACACTCTGCAAGGGTGACACCCCTGGGTAACAATTTAAAGGGAGCAGAAGCAAAGGAAAGCCCTAAATAATCCATCCACAAGCAGGTGTTCCTGCTTGTGTAGCGAGGATTTTATAAATGCAACCAGCCAGAGTCCTGAGAACTTCAGGAATTACTTCAATTACTCATTAATGATGCTTTGTGCTGAAGTTACTGAGGTGTGTAATTAAATGATCCAGGGACAATGACAGCAAGCAGGTACAGCCGAAATATGAGCAACTCCCAGGCACAGTTCTGTCCCACCTTCCCTGAAGCCCAGAAATCAAGGGATTTGCAGAGACAAGGACTATGCTGGGACCACTTTTCCCTTCCACCTTGAACTATCTGCTCAGATTTCCTTGGAGAGACAATTAGCTTGATGAATATGGGATAGGAGAGCTCTCTGCAGCCAAGCTGTGCAGGGGAGGGCAGGGCAAGGTAGCAGAGAAAAATGGGGCAGGATAAACACAGCTGGGGAGGGAAAAAAGGAGAATGGCCGAATCACTAAATCCCAGAATGGTTTGGGTTGGAAAGGACCTTAAAGATCATCTCATTCCACTCCTGACACGCCCAGGGACACCTCCCACTATCCCAGGTTGCTCCAAGGCCTGTCCAGCCTGGCCTTGGACACTTCCAGGGGTCCAGGGGCAGCCACAGCTTCTCTGGGCACCCTCACAGCCAAGAATGTTTCTCCTAATATTATCTATACATAATACAATATTTATTATTATATAGACTTTTATATTATATACCTTAAATATATAAAAGTTAAAATACATCAGATAAGACATATATAAAGAGTGGTATTTAGGTATCTCTAGCACTATTTGAACACCTATACATCTGCACAGGTGTCCGAACACCTCTGTGGTCCTGGGAAGAGTATCCCAGCCCCTCCAACTCCAGCACTTCTGCGTCCCCACATCCCAATCCCTCTCCCCTCAAGCTGATGCCAAGCTCATGTGTCATCTTCCCAGTAGCTCTGCTGAACATCTGGCTCCCAGTAAGCACCACTGGGAGGGCTAAACAACTTAATCACTGCAGTTTCTGTCTGTCCTCAAACAGCTCAGGCTGCTAAGAGTCACTCAAAGGAAAGTGAAATTTCCAGTTAAAAGCCCTGCTTTCCCGAAAATCAGGAAGATTAATTTCAGCACTTCAGATGCCACAGAAGCCTTGATGGATGTGTCCCTGCTGCCTGCTCAGAGAGCTCCCAGCTCGGCTATCCCAGAGCCTTTCCCCCCTTCCAAACCTTTAAAGACCAGGATTATTCTGCTGGTTTGTTGATAAATACACTGAAAGCTCTGCAGTCGGAAGAAAAAGCTGCTTCAGGCCCATGTAAGGTTCTGACAGCATCAGTGCCAGATCTCCTGTCCCGTGATGAACCATATCAGAATTTCCTGACATGAGTCACTGCTGGAGAGATTCATCAGCGTCCAAGCCTGGGACCTCCCTGTCTAGCACGACATCCCAAATGCCAATGGGACACGGGGGAAGGGTGGGGGAAGCAAAATCCACTCAGAAATAACGCTGGCTAAGCCTTTTCTATTTTTAGGAGAAATTGCCCAATATTTACGTTTTAAAAAAAAAACCCCAACAAAACAGGAAAGGAGCAGCAAAGATCCTAAACCAGCTATAAATACCAACGAAACCACGGATGCGCCGGACACGGCACGTAGGGACGAGCTCTTCCTGCCTCCCCAAACAACTGGGTCAGCCAAGAGCAACCTCAGCTGCCTCCTGAGAGCAGGAATAGATTTACTCCAGCTGAGGATGGGCTGCAGGCTCTTTTGGGAAGGGAGAATTCCAGTGTGGAGTGCTTAGTGGGGTTCCTCAGGGTGGAATTGCCATCTCCTCTTTTTTTTTTTTTTTTTTTTTTTGGTGGGCAGGAAGAAACAGCAGGTCTTAGGATGAGTGAGTTGTGAGGATGGGTAAAAAATTATGCCTGGTAGGGAAAGATATCCCTCCTTTCTCCTGGGTTTCTCCTCCACAAGGAAATGAGGGTGAAGAGGAGACAGCAAGACTCGGTTCCTTCCCTCCACCAGGCAGTTTTACAGTGAAGCATCACCACTTAATCTCTAATATGATTTTCCACTAGAAGAGAAGCCACAGGGCTGGCAGATTTCCCATTTCAGGGCTTGCTTTTCATCCAGCACATAAATTTGCAGGGGGGGGGAGAAAAAAAAATCACAACCCAACACCAGCAGCCTGAACATCGAGCAGGGCTGGTACTGCCCTGCCTGTGACAAACCCAAGGACAGCCCTGCTATGGAAGAGAATTCAGCACAAAAAAATGCACTTTTTAATCACTTTTTGGCTCAACCGGTCCTGTTATTTAAGTATTTGCACACAAAAGAGTAGACCTGGAAGGGAAAAAGAATGGACATCTTGATGTCCAGGTGACTCTTGGGTGTTCAAAGCCAGGAAACACCAAGGATTTATGGAATGCCCAGGACAAGCACGTGCACCAGAGGGGAGGCAGGAGCCAAACCGACTGGGAAGCTCCCCCGGGGGTGTCTTTCAGCACTTACTGAAGGTTTTGCAGATGTCAGAGACAGCCTTGAAGACCCTGTCGGAGAAGTTGACTTTCACCTTGACGTACTTCATGTTGGGCAGCTGCAGGCGCAGCAGCTTGTGCTGAGGGGTGAACTGGAGCTTGGCATCCGCCTGTATCCCGTATTTATCCAACGTCCAGTGGGTTTTGAGGAGCCAAGTCTTCTTCTTTTCCCACCACAGCGCGTGATCCGACCAGTCCTTCTTGACATCTGCAACAAAGAACCCATTTTTCCCCCCCAGTTAAAAAGCGGGACCGGAACGAGCCTTCGGAGGACAAAAGAAGTTTTAAAATGTGCTCAGCTGAGAAGGAACTATGGATCCAAAAAACTCCCAACGGCCCTTCTCGGGATACAAGGGACCGCTTGTGTTCAATACTATTTTGATGGGATATAAAAGCAGGGAAGAACCCAAGGGGAATAAGGATGAGACACAAGGTGTCCATGGATCACCATCCCAGCAGGGATTCCAGCTGGAACACAAAGCCAAGGGGGTCGTGAGTGACCCAACGCCTCCCCCAGCAGGGATTTTGCGGAGTTTTGGGGGTTAACGATCAGTTTTGGGGTTTTCCCATCCCCACAGGATACCTGTGCTATCCAAAGGTGAGCCCAGCCACCTCGGCACACACGGAAAACAGAAGCAGGAGGGGGTTTGCAAGGAGAATTCAACAGGATTTCCAGTTTCTCCAAAGAAAACTGGAAAATTCCCAACTGAAACGAAAAGTTACCTCCCAAAGGAGCAACAAAACCCAACAGCCACGTCTCCTTCCAGCAGGGGTTGAAACACGGGGTTCCTGGAGGTCACCTCCAGGCCGGGAAGTATTTGGGGAACCAAAGCATGGTGGTAACTCCAAAAGACAGACCCTGTGCAGTATTTTGCTGGAATATTTTTCATTATCACATGGCCCTTCCATTCCTGCAGAGCATCTTCCACTCCGACAACCAGTAACGGTGCCACGTCCTTCCACCGCACAGGGAAAAGAGGAGAATTGGATAATATATAGTATAATAATATATTTAGTAATATAATAATTCAGATTTCAGCTCCAGATTCTGGATTTCCATCATGAAACACCAGTTTAACCCACATTAAAACCACCGGCTGGAGCAATTCCAGAGAACTGGAGAATTTTCAGGATTAGGTGAAGCCCCAGCAAACACAATGCCAAAGGGACTGAAGGTACTGAGGAACACACTCCAGCACCAACATCATGCTGGGACTCTTGAGATCCTGTACAGGAGCTGGACTGGATGATCCTCGTGGTTCCCTCCCAGCTCAGGATATTCCATGATCCTGTGATAAGTAAAGATTATCCCCATGAGCCACATCTGAATTCAACTGAGATGAGAACAACGTGATAAATGAACTTTTGTCTGTCCCTATCTCAAAACAGGATCTCGAGCTCGGGGTTACTGAGAAAACCCAGCAGGAGCTGGATTTTCCCTCTGAGCTCCTGGTTTAATGGCACAATCAGGACTGCAGAAAGTGGAAACGTTCAGCTGGACTTTTCAACAGCTTTGTACAATCAAATTAAACAAAACCAAATATAGAAAAGCATGCAAACTTGCACAAGCCTTGTCTACCCAGAAAAAAATCCAAGAAATCATTACAATGGACTCTGGTAATGAAGTCCAACTTCTGCCCTACTGAAAGCTGAACGAGTTGGCACCAAAAATCAGGGGGAGGAAAAAACCAAAGGCATTTGGAACCAGTAACATTTATGCCTAACAGAAGGGGATTTGGGTTTACACTGCAGATTAACCATTCAGGCCACAGCACAAAAACAACTCTTCGGGTCTGAGAGTAATTAACACTTTCAATTAACAGTGAGATGTTGGTTCTAGCAGGAAGGGGAAGGTCTGTCCCTGTCCCACGGGGTAGTTATATATAAAAGAGGCTGGCAAATGTTTAGCAGCTGCTTTGTGGGGTTGAGTTTTACACAGTGACAAGAGCCCTGGGTGCTTCGAAAGGATCCAGGACTGCCTGGAGCAATCCCTGCAGGCCAGGGAATGCCAGCAACCTGGTTAAATCTGATCAAAGGTTTATAAACCTTCACCAGAGTCCCAATTCACGAGTTACTGATTTGTTGGGGTTGCAGCTTCACAACAAGGCTTAATATTCCAGCTCAGGCTCTTCCCATCTACTACCACCAGTCACTGGCCACTTCGTATTTATCAACCTATCATATTCATCAACTTAACTCGTGTTTATCAACTATTATCAATTTATCAGCTGGCCATTCATTTGTCAGAGCTCAGGTAAGTCTCCAAGTACTCCAAATTCATCTTAGAGATCCCAGACCTGGAATTTAAAAGTTTACTCCCGGTTGCAAATCTCAGTGGTGTTTGCAGATCCAGCAGCTCCTCTGAGCTGCTGAATGTGATGGATATGGAACTGCTGGAGTGAGTCTGGAGGAGCATCACCAAGCTGATCAGAGGGATGGAGCACCTCTGCTACGAGGAAAAGCTGGGAGAATTGGGATTGTTCAGCCTGCAGAAAAGCAGCTTTGAGTTGACCTAACTGCGACCTTCCAGTACCTGAGGAAGCTACAAGAAAGATGGAGAGAGGCTATTGATAAAGGATGGAGGGACAGGACACAGGGAATGGCTTCCCACTGCCAGAGTGGGATGGAATACTGGGAAGGAATTGTTCCCTGGGAGGGAGGGGAGGCCCTGGCACAGGGTGCCCAGAGAAGCTGTGGCTGCCCCTGGATCCCTGGCAGTGTCCAAGGTCAGGCTGGACGGGGCTTGGAGCACCCTGGGACAGTGGGAGGTGTCCCTGCCCAGGGCAGGGGTGGCACTGGATGGGCTTTGAGGTCCCATCCAACCCAAACCCTTCCAGGATTTTACCAAATGAGCTGCACACGTGTAAGGGTCACAAGAGATCACTGCCACCCTTCCAGGCAAGGAATCCTCCAGGTGAAGGCAGCAGGGATGTGGAGGCTGGAGCTGTCACCATCAGCTGGAGCGTGGGCTGGGCTCAGGGAGCTCCAGGAGCCCAACCCCAGCAGCAACACCCTCGGGAAAGGGAAGCACGGCGCTTCCTTCCCGGCCTCAAAAATAAACCCTGCTCCCTGCTCCCCCGCCTTCCCCCGCAGCCTAAACCCAAACCTCTGGAGCCTGGGAGAGCTGGCAAACCCAGCCGGGATTTTTTTTTTTTTCCCAGGAAGAACCTGGTGTTGCATTTGCCTCCCAGAACTGTGCCAAGAGGCAGCGACGTGCACGAGGGACGCTGAGGACGTTTTGTACAGCAAAACCCACGGAGCTGTTCCCCTTGGAAAGCCATCCAGACGGTCCTGGGAACGCAAGAGGCATCTTAAATCACACAAATGGCTGCGGGGACCTCTGTGAGGGCAGAACAGTGAGAGAAGGCGTGAAGGGCTGCTCTGTAAAGTGTTTTAAACCTGAAACACCCTCAGCTTTCAATCCACGCCGGCGCCTGGCCGCAGTCACATCCCGCCAGCTCGTCCAGCACCAATTACAAGTGCAGATTTTAATTCCCACAGCCACCACTGAATTCCCATCCAGAATCCAAGCAGCAGCACTAAGTCTGAACTGAGAGGCACACGGGGCGTGTTTCATTCTGTGCTCGCTGTCGCACAGACCCACGAACACGACCAGCATTCAAGCAGCCAGGCCGGATCTGGGTGAAGGGCACAGAAAATCGAGGCAGCCCGACCTGACAGCCCATTTATCCCATTTATCCCAGGACTTGGCTGCTTCCAAACGCTCTCCCCTCTGCCAATCCATGGGTTTTTAAAGCCCCTTTCCTGCTGCAGCAGCTATTGAAGCTCCTTCCTGCAGAAGCACTGCCGGCACTTGGCAGCTTCTCCGGGCCAGCTTAGGACTTACAAGCAGTAGGATACAAGTCTCCAGCGCTGTATAAACACCGAATTTTCCTTGTTATTTTGGGATATCCCCTATTGCAGATGGGCTCTCCTTCCGTGCACTGCTCAGGACAACAGAGCCCTGACAGAACTGAATAAATCTCTTTTTTCCCCCCTTCTCAGTGCACGGTTAAATCCCACTGGATGGGTGTTTGGAAGGCAGGGGTGGTTCCCACCTCTGGGAGAGGCTTTCCCGGGGCAGCACCAGATTCCCTGTCACACACACATATCCAGGATTAAATGCATAGGGCGGCCAAGATCCTACAAATGCCTCCATCCCCTTAACACTGGGCGTTAATAATAAATAATTTAAAAGCTCCTGTGTAAGGTTGAGTAGGTACAGAGGGAATTCTGCAAGCCTGCCTGGGCTGGATCATGGATTTTTGGTGGATTTTTGGAAACAGAGGATTCGCAGCTGACGCTGCTTTCCCTGGAATTCTCCCCACCTTCGCAGAGGCAGTAGAAGCAGCTGGAGCAGAGGTTGCAGCTCATTCCTTAATTATAAATGATGGCTTTTAGAGCAATGGATTCCAGTCTTCAGCATTCCCACAGGAACAATCCGAGGGGACCATCCTCCTCTGGAGCAAAACACACCAGAGCCAAAGCCCATCCATCCCTCTGGGCGGGTTTTCCATAGGAGCAGAATAAGCTCCACAGCTTTCCCTGGCTCCTTCCCAGGGGTGGGTTTAATCAGGATTATCCCTGCTCTGGTCTCGGCACACTTGGGAAGCTGAGGTGGCAAAATGCCTTTCCATTATCTCGAATTTA
>VYZQ01053725.1:8002-20383 GCA_013400655.1 Mystacornis crossleyi | reverse complement strand
AACTGTTAAGTCAGAAGGCACTACACCCTATATTTTAATATAAAATATATCTATATTTTAATATATATATAGGACACTGTTTCCCCCTTTCCATCTTAGGAAAGCACCCCCAAACCAAACCCACAATCTGTAATTCTTGTGGTCTAGTCCTCACCTCATATCTGCCATCTGCCAACATCTGAGGCAAGGAGCAGAAATAGCACACAGTGATTTAGGAGGACAGAGAGCATTTTCTTATCTTATCATGAAGCATTAATTTTACAAAATATTTTATTATCAGTATTGAAAATGTCCTCTGGTTGGAAACATTTGCATCAGCATGCTGCCCTCTCCGCTTGTTATTCTTTCTACTGTAGAAAGGTACTTCTCAATGTTATCTGTACGAAAAGCTTTTAGATTTACTTTCTTTAGTTTGTGGGATTTTGTCCCCTTAACTGCTGAATAGTGCAAATAACCTGTAGATCTCTGCTGAGATAAGGAGTAGTGAATGGAATTTTTGCTCAAGGCCACTGTGTTCAAGCACAGCAGCTTGGGCACCTCCTACAAACCCCTGTAATCAAGATTCAGAAAATGGCCTTGCCCTACCTCTCCCTTCAAGCCCCCAGGTGGGTGCCTGTGAGACTGTGGATACTGAAAGTTAATGAGGCTGTAGTTAGAATAAGTCACATGTAAGACTGTGGATGAAGCACAGATGGCTGAGGAGGGTCACAGACGGCTTTCCTGTTGGAGAGAAGGATCGGGAGGCTGCAGTGAAGTTCAGCCAGGACTTCAGTAAAGGTGGTGAGAGTCCTGATTCCCAGAGGGATACAGGAGTTAGATTGATGGGCTCAGTCAATCAGTCAGTGTGAAGCAGCTCATTTTCAGCACTGCATTAGCCGTAACTACTACTCCAACATCTGCATTCTCAGTGCCTCCCGCTGCAGCAGTTGCGCCATGCTCAGATATACTCAGATGAAGAAGTACATGCACAATACACAGATTTAATATGAATTTATTATGAATGTTGCATCGGAGGAAAGTATTGGGTCAGCCAAGTGACTGATCATGGACTCTGGAATTCAGGACAGTGACATTCTTTTTTGCTCTTGGCACTGAATCTTTGTATTTACTTAATACTGATTTTCTTTGATTAAAAAATTTGTTGAGCTATCACAGACATCCTTCCTGTCTTTCTGTCCTCAATTTGAACTGGCTATGTAGCAAAAATGAAAACAACAGTCAAAACCCATGAAGAACAGTACTGCAAAAGATATGTGGGGTAAAAAATTATAAACTCCTTATAATACACAGTTTGTTTCCTTCCTGATTGTGAGATTGACTTTCATACTTGCAACATGAACCACTATTTTATTCTGTGGTATTCAATTTAATAGGTAGTCCATCTTTTGGGTTTCAATAGTCAAAACCAGTTTGGAATACTTTTCCTTGATGTGGTCATATTTCTTTCAAAGAGAACAAACTTGAATATGATTTTGTAGTGCTGAAAAGGTAATAGATTTGTGTTCCTTTCTTAGGGCATAATCTCTGCTCCATGTTCAGAGGAGACATGCAGTCAGATTCCATAACAGCAGAATTCAGCCCCCACCAAAAAAATAGGACCTTCCAAAATTCTGCTGAGAGTTACCTTGTTACAAAGTGGAAGCAAAGTAAAGAACAAAAGCTTAAATATTCATGTAAAACTGATGCAACATCAAGAATAATGACAGCATATGGATATAATTTCTTCCTCTGAAACTGGAAATTATGATTTATGATTGATAAGTTTTTGCACTTGCTCTATCTGCTGTTTCTGAAAGTAAGGCAAGGTTAAATGCAGCTGATAACTCTGAAAGCCAAGAACCAATCTGTCAGCTGAATTCAGAAGGATGACAAAGCAGAGGCATCATATTAAAACAATTAGAAGATCCATGGCAATTAAGTATAAAGAATGTCCTTAAAGCTGAGCTCAAGGACAGAGAGTGTTGTTGTAGTATTGTACAGTCATACAGCAAGCAATATGTCCTAATTGGCTTTATTGCTAATGAAGAATGACACAGAATGAAAATCTCTTATTAATCTGGATTAAGCAGAGAAAACAAACTTGTTTTAAACCTAGCCTTATAAACAGAAGGTCTAATCCTGAGCCTGCTTATATAGGGGTGTTAAACTAAATACAGTAGAAATGGTGTGTTTGCTCAGTGGTGGAGAACAAAGCAGGAGGCAGCTCTACCCACTGCCGGTGAGGGGCTTACTCTTTGCAGTGAAATATGAGTCACGGGATCACACACACAATTAATAAGCCAAAATCAACACAGGCGGGAACATTAGGCTCATTTGTTTAATTATTCACTACAGGGAAAGTCTGTTGTTCATTTGATTTCAGAATCTGGGCAGAACCGTTTTGCGCTGGATCGGTCCCCATTCAGATCTGCCTCTAGACCAAACAAGGGAGTTTCTGATCCAAGCAATGGCCACATCTAAGAACTTTGGATAAAGTAGTATTTAGCTTTTGTCTAGGAGTTACGAACTGTCTGCGAGGTATAATGGCTTAAATTGACACATGCCAGAAGATCACTAAACTTTCAACAGCTGTATTGTATATCAAAAAGCATTTTTATATGTAACATTCACAAGAAAAACAATAACAGACTAAAATCAGATTCATTCAAACACTCAAGAATTCTGTGAGAATCTTGATTATTGTTTTTTGAAGAATTATTGTTTTTTGAAGAATGTTTATGTCATTAAAATACACCATTTTGGCTACCTGGAAATATTTCGAGCTGAAGTGTCTATGGTAACAGCAGTATAAATGGAATATTTTATCACATCCGTAGGAATGTTTTGAAAAGATAAAGATTATTGGTTTTGATCATCAGAATTAGTGTGGCTGGAGACAATTTTATTCTGTGACATTGTTCCAAATATTTGTGTTCAGCCCACTGTGAGCAGAAAGATGCTCACACTTCATAATCCATCAGAAAACTGAGCAGTGATCTGTAAGCCATCCCTACAGGGCAGTAATTATTTTGCACAAAGGGAAACTAAGGTATTACTTATCTTTTGACCATGAAACATCGCCTGATAAGAAGCTGACTCTGAATTTTACTATTCATTTATTTTCTAAAGGAAAGGTGACATAAACTAGTGGCCCGTGGGTATTAACAGTAGGATCTGTCCACTGAACTGACTCAGTGCTTGTATGAGAGAACTGATGGCAAATGTCAGGCATCAGCTTTTCTGCAACAATGAAGAAAACAATGATTACCCAGATAAAACTGTTACTAGCTCAAAATATACTCAAAGCTGAGTTAAAAGGAAACACTCTGCCCTGTGTTCCTGTGAACATATTCAGGCACTTATTGCCTGTCTGGATGTTCAGGAGTCCTGACCTCTCTCAGCTGGTCTGTGGATTTCAGTATTTAAGTAGCTGAGCAGGAGCTTGCAGGCTCAGCACTTCTGTGCATCAGGCCACCTGTTGAAGTGCCTAAATATAGTCCTCTGAGCTTAACCTCAGGCTTGACGACCTTGGCTATTACAAACTGCTATTGCACCTCTAGCAGTTATTTCAAAAAGCAGTTCAGCGATCCCATGGGTCAGGAAATTAGCAGGAAGACAACCATAGCTCTCTCCTTGTGGAGAGAAAGGCAAAGCTGAATGAATTAGCAAATAATATAATGAGATTTGGCAAACAGCTGAAGCATGAGGAACCGCCGTGTCACCACTTAAAACTAAAGCTGGTCCCCAGCTGAAATTTGCCACTAAAGAGCTAATGCCAAATGAGCTGTACACACTTCTTTTAGTGGCTGTATCATGTTTAGGCTACCAAAGGATAAAAATCTAACTGCGGTACGTTGCTCAAACATGGAAACTCAGAATTTCTCCAGTACTGCATGCATCTCTTTGTCTCTCCTGATAAGCACTGATTTGGTTAGGGAGCTGCACAAGTGATTGGAGAACAGATTTTCATGATTAAAATAAACCAGGTTGTCTCTAAGATGTAAAGATGGAATTATTATGCACTGGAATGCTTTCATCTGACCATTTGGTTTTTAAACAAGATAATTGCAGCAGCATAAGTAGATAGATCTGTGTATACAGCCGTAGTGTTATTGAGGAGACTCACACCAGCCTAGTTATTCCACTTCTGCAAAAATGACCACTGGCAATTTTGAAAAAAAAAATACTTTTCTAGTGCTAGGTCTGCAGAGATGTTATGTTCATGTACGTTTCTGTGTATATTATGTAAACAGTACCTCTGCCCTTAAAGTGAATACAGCCCTTGGGTTAGCAATTTTCACAAGATCGTCAGGCAGATCTTGTCAATAGGATTAGCTCACCTCATTTTTAGAGTAAGAGAGATGACAAGAATCTGGTGTCTCAGCACACTTGGTAAGCACAAACAAAAATACCATTGCAGTACAGTCACTCCTCAGTTGAAAAATAATAAATTGTTTTTCTGTCCTGAATGCCAGAGGACCCACAGAAGAACATGTGACAAAACACCAGAAAAGAATACAGCGTTACAAAAGGAAAAGCCAGTGCAGTTACGGTAATGGATGTGCTGCTCTGCTGGGGGTCTTGCTCAGAGACCGTGAGTTCTGGAGAACACCTTCAGCTGGTCTTGATTAAACAAAGACTGGCAGCACAAGTACTGAGATCTATTTCCAGTGAGATCTTTGAACCTTGTTTATGGCTAGATGCCCCCAACAGCAACCACCTGACAGCGGGAGATGCTCCCCCGTGTCTGCTGAGCACACCGGCTGCTCCCATTCCACACAGCTGGGGAAGCACAGGCAGCCAGGACACCAAATGTCACCACTGGCACCTATATCCCATACCATCTGCTCCCATACAGCTGTGCCCCACGTACATCTCCACCACACTCTAGTTTTATACCTTGGAGATCATTATAGCTGCGGAAAGTTACCCCTCAGAGACAATTTGTGCTCACAGACGGCTGCTGGACGGCTGTGCAAATAACTTCTTAGCTACCAACTTTCATATACAAATATTTTTCAATGAGCCTTACACTTAAATAGAAATTACGAAGATCATGCAGTGTCAGGCTGCAGGACTTGTCTGATGGATTGCAGTATCCTCAGAATAGAGGTTTTGGTCCTATTTTACCTCCAGTTAATTGATTACTAATTAACTTGAGTTAACCGAATTCAACATTAAATGCTGGTCTAGACATGCCACAAATGTTTGTTCCAGAACATTCAGAAGAAAAACCACAAGTATTTGAATCCTGAAAGAAAAAATGTGTGGAATATCCAGACTAGCATTTTCAATTGTGCTATTAGGTCAAGTTAGCATTGCAATTAATTACTGTGGGGTAGAGGGCACTAAAAATGCTGGCACTAACATTACCTAATAAATTTGGTGTTCCAGATTGCCACTGACAGAAAATTAATTCTTTCATGTCATTTGTAGCTGGTCAGTAGACATGTGAGAATTCACTGATCTCAGAGTATAAAGTTGTAATAAATATGTAAATGTTTTGGGTAAAATAAACTTAGCTAGAAAAACATTAGCAACTTTCTTGTTTGTAATTTCTATGTGTTACCTAAAGTTCTAACAATGTATTTACATTACATCTTTGCTTAGGTATGTTAATTAACTTAAGCTTAACAGTCATAAACCACCAGGAATGTAATGAAGAAAACTAGTATTTGCTTTACTACCTTTTTCCATACTTTAAAATATTGATGTAAGCTCAGTTTTTACATTCTTATGCTTTCCCCATCTTTTAAGTCTCTCCCCTTTGTCTTTTTAAATCTTTGTTCTTCATGGGTGGGAGCAAGCAGCTCCACATCTCAACCTTTTCCAATTAAAATAATATAAAAAACATTGTAATATTTTCTTTGACTGACATCTTCCAGAAATAAGTGTTATGATCAAATGATAAGTCAGTCCCTGCCCCATGTACTGCACATTTGTATTCTTAGTTGCAGCCTCCCTGCTGCCAGTCAAGCAGGATATCTCACGGTATTTGCAGTTTGCACCTAACATTTTATCCCCTGCCTTTCCACAGGCAAATCTCCTAGTTTCCTTGTGTTATGTGAAAAAGCAGTGGCAGATGTCTGGCCTTTGGCTCTTCCACAGACATGTAAATCCCAGAGTCTCACAGAGGAGGAGTAATTAGCATTATGCTGCTCTCTGGGGAGTGGGCCTTTCAGAAAGTCCCTTTAGGCACAGGGCTCAAAGAATCCCCTCAGCAGCCACAGCGAAGGGGCGCAGTGCCTCTCTCTACCATCCCACATAGTGCTTGTAGGATGGGAGCCGGCCGTGAGCCTCATGCTTAGAGTACACATCATGACGAGTTTGGAAGAAGAGCCTATCAGAGAACTTGCCTCACATCTAGGCTGACCTACCATGGACTAACTCACACACAGAAGATCCCACCTGCGATGCCAGCTTCCATAATTCCTTTCTGTCTCTGTCCTGTGCATGAGGCAAACTCTTTCAGAAAATCCCTGTACTCACAATCCCACATGTAAGTCAGACATGTGGAAAAAGGGATGACAGCAGCCTTCCAGTACTTAAAGAGGACTTGTAAAAAAGGGAGAGGGACTTTTACACGGGCATATAGTGATAAAACAAGGGAGAAAAGTTGTAAACTTAAAGAGGGAAGGTTTCAATTAGATGTTAGGAATAAATTCTTTATTCACATGATTGTGAGGCACAAGCACATGTTGCCCAGAGAAGTTTTGGATGTCTTATCTCTGGAAATGTTCAATGCCAGGTTTGATGTGGCTTGGAGCAACCTCATCTAGTGGAATGCGTCCCTGCCCATGACAGGGGGTTTGGGACTAGACGATCTTTAAGGTTCCTTCCAACCCAAAATATTCTGGGATACTGTGATACACAATGGGATGCATCAACCAGTAGTAAGAACAGGGGCACTCCATGAAGAGGAACAAGTTGGAAGCTGAGGATGACCACAACGGAGGCAGGAGTCTCACCCACAGAACACAGCCCTTGAGCAGGGGCAGTCAGAGAACAGGAGAGCTACAGGCTTCACCAGGACCCCACTGAGCACAAGGAGGTGAAATAAAAAGTCAGGTCTAAGACCAGCTCAGGAAAACCAGAAAGGAAGGACCAGGAGTTGAAAGAAGGCTTGCTGTCAAAGGAGGTACTGGTCAAATCATCAGCCCTGCTGCCTGCTGAGGCAACACAGCTTCTGCTGAAGTAAGTTAAAGTAAAAAACCCTCTTGTGTTTAATACTCTGGATGCTTATATCCAAGGTTTTGGGGTGCATGAGCTGGGCTGGTGGTGGAAAAGGTCTGGGTGATATGGCTTTCTCAGGGAAACATGGAAAAACTAGATAGATTTGCAAGGACTGTGGGTGCTCAAGGAAGTTGTTACTGCATTGATGTGATCAGCAGTGGGGAAAGGCTCCATATAAAAATGGCCTGATTTGGCAGCTGTGTTTTCTAGAAAGCTAAACCTGGCTACCCTTGGTAGCAAATGTGTGGAAGTGTGTCCCTGCTGGCCCTCACAAATTATTCTCGCCTTATTTATGAAGAGAGTATGAACCTGGTGAGATTGGGCAAGCACGCTACAGGAATGTGGTAGGGGCTGGAATATTTGGTCGCAGAAACTGAAATGAACAAAAGATGGAGCTTGTGGTATGGGTNTTCTTCCCAGGGGAAGGGGGGGGATGAGCCCCAACAGGTATGTGGATATTATTGTCATAGGCAAAACTCTGACTTTTGAAGGGAGGTAACCCAGCCACCTTGGAGACAGCTCTTGTGATGCTAGAGATATTGTTATAGGTTTTCATTCACTGTCTTTGTGAGTGAAGCAGAAATGGGGCACAAATCAGTCTGCCCGCCTGCTGGTTTCACAATCCCACAGAACAGCTGAGATTGAAGGGGACCTTTGGCAGCCACCTTGTCAAACCCCCTTGCTCAGGAGCATAGGCCCAGGTCCAGGTGGTTTTTGAATATCTCAGAGGAGGAATACAGTTTGGGGATGGTGCAATGAGGACAGGGGAGTTTACACTTGGAGAAGACCCATGAGTTTCTTCCAATATCTGTCTTTGGCTTGGGCCTTACCTGTCCTTAATGATGGGGCAATTATTGCTTATTAGGACCTTTGGGGCGCTAGTAAGATTCTGGGTTTCCCCAGAGTAAAATTATGATTATGAAGGAAAGCTAAATGATGCTGATGGCTTTTCTTTTTTCTGAAAATCACCTGAAAAGTGTTACCTGATGCTATTCTTTAAAGCTGTCATGCAGAGACTGCACGTTTAATCTGGGAAATTCTTCCACACTGCCACTTTATAGCCCATTGCTCTTTCTGTAAATTCAGAGAGATCAGCTCCCTTGCATTTTTTTAGTATTGTCCACATCAGGTTACCTGTTTGATAATGTTCTCATCATATCAAATTAGTACCTGCAAAAGCCTTCACATCCTGTCTCTAGAACATATTTGCTGTTAGGCATTGTTAGTTGTATAGCTGTTTTTCATGGAAATGTGCCTCTTTCAGAAAGGGAAAAGGGACTTCACGCTTTTGGTTATAGCTTATAAACCCCTTAATTCCAAACCAATGTTCTTATTCAGCATCTGAGTTTGTGTCATCAGGTAACTGTGCTTCCTGGAGGCCTTGTATCCATATAAATACACTTACAGCTTATTTTCTATGTGACTTTTTAAAATTCATCTGTATTCTGAATCATAGGTTATATGAATGACAGCTCTTTTATCTTGATTTTGATTTTCTCAGATTTCATTTTACCTATAGAATGGTAACTTAGAGTTCAGATGGACTCCATTATGAATCAGATATTAATCTTTGAGAATAGCAAAAAAGCAAAGCTATGGAAAAATATTCTTTCCCAATTTTGTTGGTTTTGATCAGCTTTTCATGCTTGGTTTCATAATAATGCCAAGATATCAGTGGGAAATGGGGTCCCACTGATGTAAGGCTCTTTCCAGATATGTATGAGAGTGTCTTCACTGAAGTGATTACAATATAATAGCTAAAATACTCTCAAATGGAGAAAAAAAAAAAGGAAGCATATGCTCTTTCTGGAGCTCAGCAAGCATGGGAAGACATGGCATGTGCCTCTGCCCTCCAAATATACGGAAGAATATTTTAAAGAACTGGATATATATGAAGATTTAGGTGCCGTCAAAGCTTCAAGTCCTAAGTGTGGAAGCTACAGCATTCTTAATCTAGAGAAAACAGGTGTGCAAAACCAAGGGCTGATTTTCATGCATGTTACTTCAGATCAGTAAAGTGCATAGAGTAGCATGCAATATGGCTGTGATAACTTCTTTTTTAGATAAGGATCATTATTTTCTACTTAATGGATCAAACACAGGTTTTATGCAGGTACTGTGCTTGGAAGAAAGGGAACTAGTGAGGCCATACTGTGTTCGAGGTGACTGATTTCTCTACTAGGTGTAGGGTGCCACCTGCAGCACCAAGTTTGAAGCTGAAAATGAGATAAATAAAGCCATAGCCATAACTGAAGTGATTGTAATATTATTATTTGAATAGTGTAAGGGACAAATTCATGGGACTGAAATTGAAGAACATGTAAAAAAATAAAAAAAAACATATCAAGTTGACTCTTATTTGTCTTTAAAATTACGTAAGGAAATTACTGAATAATCAAAATGAAGTAAATGAATTGATAAAGTCAGTACATCATTCAGTAAGAAAATATATTGTTAATTTTTAGGTGGGATATATCCAGAAATTTATGTGAAAAGACATAATGAATGTCAAATATATATTGTAATTGCATTTACTTCAAGGAATCCTTAATAGTCCTTTAAGATTCCTTAAGACATGAAAACTTAAGACTTTGATTACTGTTATTTTAAAAAGTGTATTCGAAAGTATACTGTGAGTATTCATCACTGAAATGGATGGAAACTCCTTAATTCCTAAGTAGCTAGAGAGGATCTGAGCTTTTAAACAGATTTCATAGTTGTTTGTCTCTGTATGTGGACAAACTACCATCCCATATTTCCATACATTTGAAATCTGAAGAAATTGAAGCCTATTACAGATCCAAGCTTTGAAGCTTCCTTTAAAAATATTTATAAATTAATTTGGGAACATCTCAAACATATTTTACACTTTAGCAGAGTAGCACATGCAGTCGTTAACCTGTAGACAGAAGGTGATCTTTAAAAAACTCAGGAGCACAAGGAATCTGCAAAGGAAAAGGAAAAAGGCAGATATTGGTGGTAGCCCTGGCATCTTCTTATTGATGCCTTATAGCCATCATATCTGTGGCTTTGAATGCAGAAAAGAAGGCAAGAAAAGGCACTTATGTAGTAAATATGCACTGGACTGGAGCCATGGCTCTGAGACACTAACAGCATACTGCTAAGGATTTACACAGAATGGTACAAGGAAACTACCGTGCTAACCCTGAAAAGCCCTGGTGGCCTTTGGAGTTCCTCTAAGAATTCTGTTTTAGTTACCACCAACCTGAGTTTGTGATAATGTTGTTTAAAGGCCAGTGGTAATTTTATTGTCAAGGTACAAGAACAAAGGAATTGGTCTCTATTTTTAGGGCTGAATGGAATCAGATATTGGTTTTTTAGTTAAACAACTTCTTCACTGCTGTAGTCAAAGGAAAAGCAATTGGAAAGGAGGTTATGATACAAAAACACTCAGAAGTACCCAATTTCAGAGACAAATTGCAGCTTTGAGGTTTAATGATGTTTGTAAAAATACTTGTTGTGATCTAGGAGCCTGAGTGACACTTTTTAAAAGTTTCTGGTTTTATGAAATACCCGTTGCAGGATTTTAAAAGAAAATAATACTTCCCTCCCCTGGCAATATGTCTGCTGGCTTCTGGGCTAAAAAAAAAAAAAAAAGCCTCAATCANCCTCCACAAAACTAAAAAACAAAAAACAAAAAAAAAAACCCAACCAAAATCTAAGCTGAGAAAAACACAGTCATTAAAATCACCTTGGGACCTAGGTGTTGTGAGTAAGTCAAGAGGACACTGAAGACATCAGTGTTCTTCTGATTAGGGAGTTACTCTTTCAAATTGAGCAAAAAAAGTTGAAAACTCTAATGGAAAACTAAAACGGAAGTATAACCAACTTCTGACATATGGATTGTTTCTAAAAATGTCAACTATGTCTTAACTTTATTAGGCATGGCCAATTTAATCAAAATAAGCCAGTCACCATTAACATGGCTATCAAGAGTGGGAACTCATTTTACAAGTTCAATTACTTAAAGGACAGAATGAAGCCTTTTAGGTTCTTAATGAAGGATACGAAGAGGTGGTGTCATATTTCTCAAAGAAAAGAGTAGGAAAATAATTCTGTCACTCATTGCGAAAAAAGCTTTGAAACCATAAGAGTGGATTTCCAGCGAATACAAAATATTCAGCTAATACAAAGTGCAGCAGCTTGCATTTCTGCCCCATTATTAGTGGTTTTCAAATGTGAAAATTCCCACTAGACAGTAAAGATAGAATTGCAGTGGAAGATTGAAACACTTACCGATTTTCTCTTCCTGTACTTTCGATTTTAGAATAATGCTGATTTTTTTGTATATATACATTCTTGCATTATGTTGGGTTCAGGGATTCTGAAACTGCAAAGTTTGAAAGTCTAAGGTAAAATATTTGAATCTAAATAGCTAATAGTAGTGTTATAGCTCTATCTCTTACACTGCTGGTAGAAAAGAAGGGGGGACTCTTTTATCCCATGGGACCCTGGAGAGAAAAACCTAAATTTGTGATAAGGACATTTCACTTATGTCTGACTGTGGTATGGTTTGTTCCCAAATTCCAGTTTACTCAGCGGAAAGGCCGTGAATCTGAGGTGGGCTACGATCCCAGCAGAGTTTTCTCTTTCTTTTTTCAGGATACATACAGTTTATAGACTGGCAAGAGAGGCTTGGGTAGCTTAAGCCACTTAGGTCCATGCACCACAGATGGGAAATAATTGACCTTTATGCCACTTGGCCTTCCCAAACCCACAAACCATCAGCAGTGGTGTCCCCATCTCTCCCTTTTTACATTACCTGAGGTACAAGATGTTCCCTGGAGTGTGTGAGAGAAAGCCAAGCAGAGCTGCTGCAGGGAATTTTGGCTGGGTATCCAGGGGAAAAAAAAAAAAAAAACATCCCCGTGAGAACAGCTGATTTTGACTAAGTCTTAAAATAAGAAAATCTAGTATTAGAATCTCCACAAGAGGGCATAATTAAATATTAAAATAACATTAGTTTCCAGAGCCCGTGTGTAGAAATGCTAGTGACAATATGATTCATCAGATGCAATTTATTTTCACTCAGTTTTTCATAGGGCTACCCGAGTTCTGAGATTAAAAACTCCTAAGACTGAGATAAAGACAATAAGAGGCAGCAAGTATCAGTCCTCCATGTTATCTGTACCACAGATTATGCATGTA
>VYZQ01053723.1:0-12982 GCA_013400655.1 Mystacornis crossleyi | reverse complement strand
AAATACATCAGTGAATAATTTTAAACATACTAAAAGCTATTCTTAAATAATCTGTAAACAAAACTAGTTCATGTGATAAATATTATGACAGTGAGCTTTTTAAAAAGCCTCATTAAGCAGTTGCACTTGGTGAGTTAATTGTTTCCTTGCTCACAAATACCCATGCATTGTACATGAAATCTATTTCTCTTGCAGCAACCTGACATAAACCTCGGTATTTTTTGGTTCATGGTAGATTTTTTCAGTGTTACAACTGAGGGAATATTTGGGGTTTATTTAATTTTTGTTCTGAAAAATTTCTGACAATTTTGGTTTGAATCACCATTAAAAAAATTACAAGGAATAACTTTGTAAAACAAATTCAGTTCATGTTAAGAGAACTCAATGCAGAACATTTTGTTTCACCCCAGTTTGAAACTGCTTGATATTATTAAGTTTATTATTATCAAAATTTTGTTTAAATTAAGTACGCAAAGCACTGAAATTCTGAAATCAAATCACTTATTTTCAATACATTTATTTTGGAGTTTTGAACCAAAACAATTCCCTAAAATCTATGCACATTTTTCCTGTGTTTTAGCAAGTTAGTCCTCCATTTTTAATGACAAAATTTTACTCACTTGATTTTAACCAAGCTTTATTTAAGCTGCAATGCAGAACTCCCTCACCACGAATTGAGGCAGATTGAAGCCAAGACAATGTTAAAAAGAAAAATACTGACAGATACATGTACCTGATTGACTTTTTCAGGTTGTCAATCAAATTACTCAGCATCATGCCATTATTCCACATCATACATCAGAGATGTTAAAGATCACGCTGAGTCTATTCTGGCATTCATAAAACTGATATGCTGTAAAGAGCCAGCATGGTATGGAGTTATAAATGAATACCTTTCAGGCACCACTGCTAGCAAAAAATGTTCAATATTCATCCAAACTGTAAAATATTCACTTGGAATTCATTGAAGGTCAAATACAAAACTCAACTCCTATTCCCTAAACAAGGAAAACTATTCAAGCCACACTGAAATTATGGCCAGTTTTGCATCTTATAGACAAACTGTTTTTACAAAAAACCAAAATCAATATCAGCTTCTTTGATCAGTTTGCAAACTCAGAATTATTTCATGAGGCTTTGTTTGGCCAATACATGAAAGGATAAGGGTGGAACATTTAAAAAAGATTGAAATGTCTGATCTATCTAGGAAACTACCATACAAAATAAATCTAAACTTATAAGATTTTCTATAATTTTGGCTCTCAAAGAGACTGGATGTATCCCACTGGTCTAAAAGTGAGTTGTAAGTTTAGGCTTCCAAAATACTCTTTTCCTCATTTAGAAAGAATTAAACCATTAGTAGGTCTTTGGCTCTACATCTACAGTGTTGACCATTGTGATGACTCCAGGGACCTCTTTATGCTGGTATTCTGTATTTAAGGGCTGCTGCACACACCTTTTGCATNAGATCACGCTGAGTCTATTCTGGCATTCATAAAACTGATATGCTGTAAAGAGCCAGCATGGTATGGAGTTATAAATGAATACCTTTCAGGCACCACTGCTAGCAAAAAATGTTCAATATTCATCCAAACTGTAAAATATTCACTTGGAATTCATTGAAGGTCAAATACAAAACTCAACTCCTATTCCCTAAACAAGGAAAACTATTCAAGCCACACTGAAATTATGGCCAGTTTTGCATCTTATAGACAAACTGTTTTTACAAAAAACCAAAATCAATATCAGCTTCTTTGATCAGTTTGCAAACTCAGAATTATTTCATGAGGCTTTGTTTGGCCAATACATGAAAGGATAAGGGTGGAACATTTAAAAAAGATTGAAATGTCTGATCTATCTAGGAAACTACCATACAAAATAAATCTAAACTTATAAGATTTTCTATAATTTTGGCTCTCAAAGAGACTGGATGTATCCCACTGGTCTAAAAGTGAGTTGTAAGTTTAGGCTTCCAAAATACTCTTTTCCTCATTTAGAAAGAATTAAACCATTAGTAGGTCTTTGGCTCTACATCTACAGTGTTGACCATTGTGATGACTCCAGGGACCTCTTTATGCTGGTATTCTGTATTTAAGGGCTGCTGCACACACCTTTTGAATAAGAGTGAAAAACTGAAGATTGAAAAGTGAGCACTGTGTCCTCCAAAACAAAGGGAAGAAAACTCTAGTCCATGCCACTTATTCCAACTGTCCATGGAAGGAAGAGTGGATCTGAAAACTCAAGCCACTAAGTAGAATTTTTCACTTATTTTAAAAGTGGCCATCTTAGCAATTATGTGGAGCTTTAGTGACTCAGAAGACACTTGTGTTAGAAAGACAGGGAAGAAACACGGAGAATTCCTCTTCTTTTTTAGGGATGTTGATAAACCTTTGTCTTTTGGCTTCCTACAGAAAGAACAGATGCAGGTATGATGCTACAGAAGCAATTTCTGTTGTGATGAAAGACAGTGATGACAGAGACTGGTTTGAGTAAGAACACAGAGAAACTATTTAGACAAAGAATGCAATTCCAACCAGGAATTTCTTGTAGAGAGAAAACTTGGATCCAAAGAAGACTTTGTAGAGTCACTTTAAGAGAAACTGGTATTGAACAAATTCAGAAGAAAAATAGTGGACACTTTTGAACAGTACTGGTGCTGAACAAATATAGTACCTTAACTGTGAAGCAATGGTTTCTTCCCAACTCAGAGTTTCCAAATAAAGGGCTCCCCTTCTGAAATACTTGCTTTTATGTAGAGAGATGTGAAGGAAATTAAATAGAACAAAGAAATCAGATTACTAGATCAATAGTCTTATCTCCTGATAGATTTGTAAGAAGTCAGTGGCCAGATTTTCAATAACATTACATGGGGCATGTAGCCTTTGTGTTATTTGGTTTAAAACTAGATGTCTAGAGTTTCACCAGCCATGAACCTCTTTAATGCATACCTTTTATAAACCTTTTCTCCAGGAAGTATACTTCTTGATTTCACTTTAGACCTTGTAGAAATCCTGTGCTGTGGACTATTTCTTTGCTGGAGTGAACTCAGGAAAGGCCCACTGTAGATCTATAGAGTGCTATATGGGAAACCCAGAACATGGTTTGAAAAACCCCAATATGGGATTTTCATGATCTTATAATTATCACACTTGCATAGTAGATGTACAGTTTGATCTGATAACTGGGTTTGAATTTACAGTAACACCATGCAAACTTTTCCTGTGTATGTAGCACTAAATATTGAAGAAAAAAAGGCATAACAATAGATCAAATTTTGGTGCTTTGAGATTCCAAGTAAGACTTGGTTTTATTTGCATTTCTAAAAAGTTTTTCAGTTCTTTTGACACCAAACCTCAAAGCAAGAGACCAGTGCACTATCTGCAGGGATCCATGTTCTTTTTCATTTGTAAATGTCACCAGTCATTTCTTTAAAAGTCCCACAAACAGCTACAAAACATCAGATCAACACTGGCCTGTATGGGACCTTTCAGTGCTCAGGTAGCATGTCAATGCTTATACATATAAGCACTCAGAATAAGGAGTGCTAGAAATCCTTGAACCAAAAGGAGTTTGCAGTGACTTAATTATCATTTAAATGCATTGTTGATATTAATAATTTGAAGTTTAAAAAAAATAAAAATCTTCCTTTACTCTTTCTGGGGGAACAAAAAAATTTAAGATTTAAGCATATATCAATATTGGGTAAAAAACTGTAGTTCTTAATCTGCACAGATTTTCTTAGTTCTCGTAATCCTGGTCTTCCAAATCCTGTAGCCATGAATCCCTGTAGCCACAAAACCTCATGGAAAGAAACGGCCTGAGCTTTTGTGAATTCCTTTTTTTACTCTTAGCCAATCAATCCTTTCCATGTCCAGCTTTGACACAGTAGGAACTGAAAATATGTGGTTTATACTCTTCAAAATTACTCCCAATTCTTTCTTTATAACCTTCTTTTGCCATACCTATGGTTCTCGGTGCAACGCAGCTCCTATCAGAAAATTATACTCACTTGACCTAGAAGCTGGGAGGTTGCAGAGACGTGATGTATTTGCCCTTTTCTTACTTTCTTCAATAGTTCCTTGCATGGCCATTGCTAGCAGGAAGTCACTGGGCTAGATGGACATGGGTATGACCTAGAGTGGATGCAGAATCATAGAACAATTTAGCTTGTAAAAGACCTCTAAGAACATTAGTAACACCCAGAACTGAATTATATGCAATCCTGCAAAGAGCTGTGAAGCACTTCATTTCACATTTGACGGGAGAGGGGTGTGAATTGCAAAATTCTGAATATGCCAGGGTCATTCTTTGCGAAGTTATAAGACCAGAATAAGTCACACCGATAGAGAGAATGCAAAACACAGCAATTTAGAAACTCTTGTGGTCATGAAAGACCACCATTCTGTTTGTGCATGACCTATAAGCTCCAGGGGCCATGTGTGAAGCGAAACACGCAAGATGTTACTTTAAAGAGAATATTTACTGCAGGTTCAGCAGCTCCTGCTGAGTAAGATTCTCCTGCTAGAATAGACCTCTTGATAATTCGTAGTACAATGTTTCAAAGAAAGCAGGAAATGGAGGCTTACTGCAGAAAAAAAAAGGAAAGAGAAAGTTGACTCTTACTTGAAAGCAGTGTCTATATATAATGTTCCAGAAAACCTTAACTGAGCCACTTACTTTAATCATATTTGTTGTTAATTTAATTATAATGTAGAGTCTCTTGAAAGAAAGAGAAACATGGAAATAAATACAGGGCTGGAAGACAAAACCTTTGTGCTCTCATTCTAACTCATTCTTCATGTAAGCCTAGTTTTACAATGATGCTGAGGAAGTAATTTAAGAACTTCTACTTCCCTGTCTGTAAACTGGACATAAAAATATTTTCCTTTTCTACTCACAGTGGTGCTTTGAGGCTTCAGGATATCCTTAGAAAACTTTACTGGTGCTAGTGGGATGCCATGGGAAGAAATTGTTGAAGCGTAGAGCAGAAACTACAAATTACAATTAAACTTCAAATTAAGAAATTTAAATGTGTGGTTGGTCACCTGTGCTGGAAGTTAGAAGCCACAGAAAACAGGCCTTGCACTGCAGTGATAGTGAGAGGAGGACAAGCTGCTAAGCAGAAAAATAGGTGGAAACTGTACCAGTCCCCACACCCTGCCCTTCCTGGAATGAACTTGTCTTGCACTGTCCAGTGCAGAAATATAAGGAACTAAAGGGCAGCTATGGGGTCATCACATTCAGATTTTAGTTAACAGTGACATGACATCCTATGCTGTTTCTTACAAGAGATGAGTTATAGGTAAGGAGAGAACTACTTGACATCTGTGTAGATGTCTACCTGTGAATTAAGCCAGTCTCTGTTGATTTGGACAGGATTATACTTACTTATACCAGAATATTTGGCTTTCATTATAGCCTTCTTTTCTTTTTTTTTTTTTTCGTTTTCATTTTAGCACTGCCAGTTAAAATCAAAACCAAACAGATCTCTGCTAAAATGGGTCACAAGTCTTTGTGTAAAGCCAGGAAGTTGGCCCTTGGCAGCATGTTCCCATTGTGTCCAATTCCACCACAACATTCTGCTGCCTGCTGCACCCACTCTACAGCCTTCACTGACAGTGGAATGTCTTTCTTGCAGGACACTGCAATTAGCTGTTTTAAGAACTGCTCATCCCAGCATTTGCTATGTTACTGTGATCCACTGATGAGTACCTCAAGATGAGAGATATATCAAAGCATACTTTGAAGTTGTTAAATTCTGTTAATTCTGACTTAGCCCCTAAAGCAAGGATGAGCCCATCTGCAAGGTTAGAGCTTTCCCATCTGTTTTTAGGAGCTGTGGGAATGAGGCATTCCTGCAGGCACACTCATACATGTTGTTAGTACAGTGGTTCTATGACTACTTGCAGAGATTTTGGAACACCTCACTGAGACTCCTGCAAACGTCTTGCTCAGCCTTTATTCTCTGTTGGTGCAGGTGTTAGTTTAAAGAGTTGTGCTAAGACAGCAGTCTGTGGCATAGAACAAGTACAGGGGTGGAGTCCAAGTTTCACCTGTGGATAAATCATAACAGATAGGTTGGGACTGCCTTTTTTACTCCTTTCCACTGCACCACACTGACCACTAGAGTTTGCTATATTAACGTTCGAGTTAACAAATCCAAAAAATCTGAAACAGCGCTACAAACAATTACCAAAGAAAACCTGAATTCCCTTACCACAAGCTGTAAAAACTACAATGCCCTTCTCCAGCTGTTGAGATGAACTCAACTAGAAATGTAGGAGAAGCTGCAGGAAGTGTATGATTAAGTAAATGGCAGTATATTCTCTCTGTTGGTACAGTGCCAATGTTCTAGCAGTGTGCTAAGGGACGCTGTGCTATTTTCAGATTAAGTGAGAAATCAAGGTCCTGACTGCTGGTCGTTTTAGCTAATTAAAGATCCCTTGGCATTTATTTGCAGAAGGAGGGATATTAGCTTTGATGAGCTGGCAAAACTCCAGCTAAGGGAAGCAAATGCTTCAGACCAGGTTTTCCCTGAAGTTCTGAAGAGTGAAGAGTCCATTTCCTTCTTTCATTCTTAAGAGATTAGCATAGAAAATTAAATATGATGGCAAAAATTAATTTGGGGATTTTGATCAGAAGTGGACACTGATTTTGGCAAGTAGATTGACTTCTGGATGAATCTCCAATGCAGTTACAAGGTTCTCACGTTTGAGACTTCCTAGTGAGATTCATCTATTCCTCCTGACAGAGGTACTGGACAGTTTGTTCTCACCTCCACTCATACCCTCGGTTCAGCTGGACACAGTCCCAGTGGTGGCATCAGCAGAGGGAACTCTGACAGAAGAGAACCTTTTCTAATTTTCCGTGACTACTGCCACCACGGTACCAGGGAACAAGACACAAGGGAGACCAGTTCCAGAGAAGTCTTGCTCCACCTTGCAGCTCTGGTAATGGGTGTCATTGTTCACAGTTGGGATGAGCCCTGTTCTGTCAACACAGCAAACTGATTTCCCTGACCTTAAACAATGTCTCAGCTTGTGGAGAGTGATTCTTTTCAGACACACATGATTTGGCCATGTTTTTACAAAGACAGCAAAAGACTCTGCATAGCAAACCCACCCTTTGCCAAATTTCTATTCCCTGCTTAAAATCCAGTAAGGGCCAAAGCCTCTCATCAAAATGGCTTCCCAGCAAAAAACTTCTAGGGTGAAGGAAAAAGTATTATCCCCATCCTTCTTCTTCTATTATCCCCCTTCTCCACATCACAGTTTCAAAGAATCCAAAAGGAAATAAAAAAACCAAAAAATATCCAAAAAGAACCTGAAACAGATTAAACAATTTTAGTCCAAGTAACTACATTTTAACAAAGTGATAAGAAAGTGAAAAACACACCAAGCCAACTTATCTTCCATTAGTTACTTGAAACAGTAATAATATTTACCAGGCTGATGATACACAAACAAAAGCAGATCCTGAGATAATAGTAATATACAATTATAATATTCCCTCTTTTAACATCCTGTCCATCTGTTTCAATTACTCACTGCTGGTGTCCCCACTGAGGTCATAAGCCAGTTCATTCATGGTGAGGTAAACAGAGTTTAATGGGACTACTTGTAATGAGTAGGTTACAAGATGCCCTGTACTGAATCACAGTCAGGAGTAAAATTCCAAATATTCATATGTTCATTTTCCAAGCCTGAGATCTCAAGTCAAAGGTCTCCTGCATATTCTTGATTTTCATATAAAATCAGCTTTCTAAGTGCCTAATTATTTTGGAATTGAGCCTAAGTCATCTAGCAATAGTGTTTTGAAATTGTGACTTTCTGTCTAGTTATCTTTGCAGAGCCATGCACTTAGAGAATTCATAAACAATAAAATCCAGTCATTGTTTTTCCTGAACTGAGCCCCAGCCCAACAGATGCAGCTATTAAGAAATTAGTTAGACTAGAAACAAACACTTTAGGAATTGCCCAAACAAGCTAAAAATAAGAGCACATGACATGCTGCAGAAGTAAAATATTCTGCCTTAAAACTTGAACAACAATTATCAGAGGCAGCCTGAGAATTCTAGGGCAAGCCAAAGAAACAACAGATTTTCAGGAGACACAATTCATCTTAATCAGCTGGTCTCAACTGGGACCCTGTGGAAATACACAAGGCTGCCTGAAGAGGCCATCGGGAGAATTAACTAGGTGGTACATTGGGAAAATGAGGAAATGAACAAAAGCATTTCTCAAAGCAGTTTAGGTGATTGGAAGGACGCAGGAGGATGCTCTGTTATTTCTCCTGGTGTTCCTGAGGCGGCAGAGGAACTCAACTGCTCAGTTGTTTTCATAAGCATCACTCTAAGACTTTGCTCGTGATTTTCCCAGATACATGGAATTGTTCTGAGTTTATATTCCCTTGCCTTCCCACTCCCACATGCAAATATAGTTTCTTTAACACCTATCCCTTCTAAATTATAAAGTTGTAAAGCCAATTAACCTTTAAATATTAGCCTTTTCTTTATGCAGTAAGTAAATATTAGGTGTGCCCTTTAAAGTCAATAAGCAGTAAGATTCTTTCTGTCCAAATTTTGGCAAATATCCTTGAACATTTCCTAAACTCTAAAGCACTTGACATTTTATGCCCAACTTTAAGAGAAAGACCAAATCAGTCAGTGGTCTGCTTTAGAGTTGAGGTCACAGCCACCCCCAGCTGATGACTGCTGCTGTTCCAAATAACAAAACAGTCAGTGTTTGCAGATGGTTTTCCTTGGTCTAACCATTCTTCAGGAGTGATACACTCCTTTAGGGACAGTGATCTTTCTGCTTTTCTCCAGCTCTCACTTGCAGACTGGAAGTGGCACTGTAGTAATTTCCACATACAAGCTCTTGGACCAATGAGCAATTTGTGTCTATTGGTGTCAAAGTGTAACCCTTAAAAGGAGAATTTCACTACATTTCAAGAGAGCACAGATCTCTTCTTTCTAATAAGTCTGCCTGAGCACTTTTGTGATGCTTCTAAAATTGCTGCTTCTGCCTGCTTTTTAGTGCAGTTGGAAGTTTCACCTCATATAAAATCCTTCAAGAAAAGTAATTCTTCAGGCTCGTTACACAGATGTCATGGGAATTATTGTAACCATAGGCACAAACAGGAAGGTATTTTAAAGAGATTGTGGCAAGAGGTATGCATAGGTGCCAAATTATGTAGCCAAGCAGGACAGAAAGTATTATTTTAAAAGTTTAGAGTGAAAAGCCTAAATTAGAAATTCTTTTCAGCTGTTTTCCTGTATTGATTTAAAATAAATGACATGCAGACCTCAGCTACAACTTTAAAAGAAGAAGCTTTGCTTTCCAGACATGGTGCACAGATCTTAGATAAATAACCACAGAGTGCTAAGTTTCTAAGAAAAATAGACTATTTATCGACACAGTGTCTTGTATGATCCCCTAAAGCCATGGTAGCCTATCTTGCTCAGAGTTTTAAGACTGTTCTTGTGTGCATTGCACGAACAGTCTTCAGTGAGTAAGGCAGAGGCTGTTAATGACTGGTTCAGGCTACAACTTTTTAGGGGTTTATGGGCAAGCAGCAGCAATAACACTATGACAGCATTTCCGAATCACTCAACCCAGAGCCTAGTGCAGGGGAAGGCACAGAGTGGGAGTTAAATGGCCACTAGTCCATACCACATTTACACCAAAGCCATTTTAAATGGATCCCAAAAGCCAGCCTGTAACTGAGCACGGGACATGTCGCTGGTGTGAGACTGACATTGCCTGTGCTTGGGATATATCTCGTGAATCGCAGCCAGTCTCTTGGAACAGCCTGAGCTGGAAGAGGACCAGGATGCTCCACTGGCACTGCTGCAGGCTCACATTTTCCTGTAGGTAAAAGGCAGTGCAGTCACAACAGAGCAGTACAAGTCCTTCACTGAACTATGGGCTAGGGCATAGATATTCTCCCTGGCATCCAACGGATTATGATGCTTTACAGTGGGTATGAGATCAAGGAAATGGAGGGGTGTGGATCTCACAGCTTTAAATAGGCCACAAATTGACCTGAGTATAAAGGGCAGTGAGATGATCACGCCGAACTACAAAAACAAGCAGTCTTTTCCTGCTTATCATCATATTTTTGTCTCTCACATAGGTCATAGCCATTTCCCTCCAGGCTGCACAATGTATCTATGACCATATTACACTCACCTACATATCAAACACCTCCTACAGGAGTATCAAATATTACAGTGGAGGACTAAGATAGGACAGTATCTGTGGATGAGGTCATCAGTCTGTGCTAATAATATTCTGACCTTTATGAAACAAATCATTTGCATTTTTTCCAAGAATTTACTGTTAAATGCTAGTGATTGTTTCCCTTCTGGAGCATCAGAAGACAGAGATCTGAGCAAACTCGGAAATATTATTCATAGTCTTGCCCTGCTAGACTCAGGAGATGTACGTGTAATATGCTATATGTAGACATGCATGCACGCATGCATGGATATGTGTGTACTGGGAAGTGCTTTAGAATCCTATTCTGACGTGATAGAGACACGTAAAATAATTTCCATTTTTTCTGGAGAGTCTTGAGAAATATTTTTCACTGATTACCCTCAATTTTGGGGATATATAGTTCTCAATTTGTTCTGCAAAATACTTTTTTCCTTTTTGCAAGCTTCTTGGTGGCTGTGGACCCACAGATATATTGTCTAGACTGGTAAATTCCATGGCTGGGTGCAGTTGGCATAGAGGTGCTTTCATTCTTAAGGTTCCCAAGCACATCATAAACTGTTCACAGAGCTCACACCCAGCCTATCACTGAAATATAGCCATGGCTGCAGTGGAATTCAGCAGCTGCTTAATGGTTCATAGATCACTCTTGTTCCCAATTAGGCCAGTAGCAATCTTTCTGCTGCTTTCAATGAGAAGGTTCTTGTGTGCTAAGCCAGGCATGTGCTTAACTACCTTGTTAAATCACAGTCTAAAGGCTTAAACTTTCTCATATAACATTCATACTGGCTTCACTGGATGCAAATCTGAGCCTTCAGGGAGGAAATAAGTAGGAAGATCAAATGAAAAGACAGGGTGAATTTTAGGTAGAAGGAAAATAGGGTGAAAGTGGAGTACACGTGACTAGTAAAGCAGATGATCCAGATGTTCCTTTTCTGCTCTAGCTGGGCACTTGAGACATCAAAAAGAGGCCAGTTTCATTCTTAGAACAGTTGCCAGTGTCATAGGGGCGAATGCTTATAGTAGAGAGGTAAGTGAAGAATGGCTGTTAAACATGAGCTCATGAAAGCACCTTGAAAACTCCCTGTAAACTGATGTGAACGTCCATGTCCATTGCAGTAAGAAACACTTCCTAATTTTCTAGTGGACAATGTCCCTGCCCATGACAGGGGGTTGGAACCCTTTTAATGTCCCTTCCAACAAAAACCATTCCATGATTCCATGATTCTATATCCTAGTTCTCATGGTCTCATGCAATAGTAACTCTTAGTGTCTTCAGTACCAGACATAAGCACACAGGAAATAAGTCTCAGTTACCTTTATAATCACATTTTAGATATGTTTCCACCTATACATCAGCTGCACACTCTACTTGTTCTCCCTTATTTGCTGACAGAGAGAAGATACAATTGCAAAGTAGCCATTTATTTCATCATAATGGAGGCCTTTGATATTTAACTGTCACAGGAAAACCCACTATTTCTAATTTCCTCTGTATTTTCCCCCTCCCCCTCAATGCCAATTTATTTTCTTTTATTTTTTTAATTATTTTTAGTGAATGAATTGAGAAGACAGATTGCAGAATCTCACTGATATAGCACTCAGTTCAATAGACATGAGCTTAAAAATACGGGGGATTCTTTTCTTCTGCCAAAATGACCGCAGAAATTTTTGTACAAAAAGTACAAGTTCCTGTCAACTGTGAAAAAACAGCTGCTTTTCAAAACAGTTTGATTACTCATCTTTCTCAAAACCTTTTGCCACATGAATATCTTAAACCAATAATCAAAATTAATTGATGTGAAATTAAGATGTTACAGTATAAACTAGTGATTCATACAAACTAATGGGAAATTTACTCATGCTCATCACCAACAGAATATGTTTCAAATTAAAACCTATCTAGTTAGAGACTGGCATTCATTGTAGTTTTTACAGCATCTAGAAGAGGGCTTAAGCTGGTTGCAGACCTTTATATGCAGCTAAAAATAACAAAGTTTAATCAGAAGAGATTGGAAACACTTGTAGATGTTTAATTTATGACCACATCACTGTGAAATTATAAATGTGAAAGTGAAAAACAAAGAAATTGCCTTAGTTAGGAAGTTCACAGTACTTTAAATGAGAGAAACTGTTTGAGTAATATGCTGAAGGATTTAAGACAAATTATTTTGGTCTGGCAAATTTGTAAAGGACAGTTTAAGAAATTATTAACTTCAGATACTGGAAAAGCTGGTAACTTTTGCTGCAATATGATGTAATTTTATTAAACTTGTCCTTCAGAAAAGGATTCAGCTGGAGAAAATACCTCATACTGAGGTGTGTGCATGCCAGCTAGGGATGAAATGTATTACCAACTGAAGACTTAGGATTTTATTCAATTACTTCATAGAGTTTCCTAGTAAAGTATCAAGTCTGACATCCAGTTACCACTTTGGGGTCCTCTGCCATCTCAAGAAGGTCATGAACCTGCTTGTGTGAGTTCAGAGGAGGACCATGAAGATGATGAGAGGGCTGGAGCACCTCTCCTTTGAGCACAGGCTGAGAGAGCTGGGGTCATTCAGACTGCAGAAGTGAGGGTTCCAGAGACCTTATAGTGGCCATCCAGTACTAGGAGGCCTACAGGAAAGATGGGAAGGGACTTTTTATCCTGAAGAGAGTGGTGGTAGAACTAGGGGTAAGAGTTTTAAATTAAAATAGCATAGAGGGTAGAGTTAGATGAGAAATTAGAAATTCTTTACTGAGAGAGTGACAAGGCACTG
>VYZQ01053721.1:11303-37448 GCA_013400655.1 Mystacornis crossleyi | reverse complement strand
TTGGTTGTTTCAAATGATGTGCTATGGAACCCTTGAGAGAAAACATCCTATTTAAAACAAAAGGGTGAGGTGAAGAAGTGCTTCCCTGTGGGGGAGGTGGGCATAAGTGGATGATTTGGGCACAGGATTTCTCTCTCCCTGTTCCCTTGGTCATGTATACCCAAAATCCTGTCCCTTATTGGTCACTTTGAATGTAGCCCACAGGAGTTCTGTACTTAAGGGAGTGTCCATGGGACTCAGGGGGCAGTTGTTCTAGACCTGTTCTAGGAGGCAGTCGCTGTCGGAGTCCCTGCCAGGCTCTGGCCATGTGCGGCAAGGAGGAATAAAATCTGAAAACATCTATCAAATATCGTCTCCTTGATTCTTCCACGGGCTAAGGCTGTCTCCCAGGGAAAGGTTGCAGCCACCCCACTGCAACAAGAAAAGATGTGGCATCAAATTCTTAAGCTCAGCTAGGAGAAATAAATGATGTTCAAAGTCCAAAATCAAAGTTCACTTTACTGTCTACCTTTGTTTACCAGCAGACAAGGTGAAAACTGCAGAAGCAGGAAAAGGAGCAAAACTCTAACAGATGGGGTTAAAGAAGAGAAATCAGAACATGTCCAATCATGTAGTGACTATCTCTTGCTTTTCCTATTAAAAAATAATTTGCAAAATATATAGAGAAGATTTATAATTAACTCCTCTACATGGAAAAACTATGGATAATTTCTTTCTCAGACCATTTTCCACTTTGGATGGTTGCCATTTTTAGCCAGTTACATCACCTAGAGATTATTCTTCAAATTATTTGTTTCATTCTACAATGCTTTTCTTTGTCCTTCACAGTTACTTTGTCAGAAATCAGCAACATTGATGGAACATTTAAAAACTTTGAACTCTGGTCCTGACAGATAATCTCTTAAATGTAACAACAAAAAGAATACCGCAATGCCACTGGGACTGTAAGCAAAGTGGTGGGAAGAAGTTTCTTTTTTACCGGTGATTTCCCTAGTCAACTTGACCTTCAAATGAGTTGTTAGGTAAGACAGATAATTCCAAGCCAAGGCTGCAGTACAAAATCTGGTATGTTGTTATTCCAAAAAGTGTCCTCATAAGAATGTTTCACTTGCATCTCTAGTGCTCAGCTTGTTTTGTGGCCATAATGTAGTGTTTTGATTTAATTCAAAGGGCCCGCTTTAAAAATCAGAAATTAAAAAATCAAAATATCAACGTTCATATACAAAGCCACAGCTCAAATCCAAGCGAGTCATCAATATACTACAGTTGCTGCTCTGTATAAGAGTGGACTAAATAATTATTAGGATTCTGTACAGTTGTGCTTTCCCATTTGAAAAGCAAGGAAAGATGTTTGCTGTTGTATTCATTAGACTTCATAGACCATATATAAAGACTGACTTCCATGGATTTCAGTAATAAAAAAGTAGTGATGACCAAACTCAAGTCTGTTGAGAGTTCAATGAAAATCATGAGTGAGACAAACTTGCCAGTTACTTTTTTAATCGTAATTCATAATATATGTAGCCATATAAAGAAAATAGCATTTGTGACTATGTACTGACCACATACTGCATTTCCTTTCCTCATCTACTGTCTTTTCCGTATGTTCATACTGAAAGTTCCTAATCTGGGGACTCTAAAATTTCTTACTAATGCCATGAACCACTGGTGATCAGTCAGTTTCCTGCTCATCTCTCCAGAGCTATATAGCATATTTTACATGAGGAGAAGGATCAACAAAGCTCTCCTTATGTTTCAAGAATTCTCTACCTGTGACTCCAACTGCTTTTAGCTTCTATTAAGGGTACACTAGCTCAGTCTGAGAATGATGAAAAGATAAAACTGAGGAGAGATTGCAAGAGCAGCTGCATAACAGAAGTGGCTGTGTACTTTTCCTGAGGTATTTATTATTTGTGGAATATATGACTTGCAGTCAGAAAATTGCAATATTTCCCCCCCACACCCTTCTGTCAAATCCAAAAGTAAGTAATTTTATTTCACAGGTCTCCTTAATACCTCAACCCTATGCAATTTTAACATGACTTTAGTTATAAGGTGGAATGAGATGGAAATACGCTCAACTCTTAAAAAAAATACTATACAGATTAAAGGCCAATATAGATATTGTCAATGAACAGACACCACACTAATATGAAATCCCCATTCAAGTTTTAGCTATACCTTGTATTAATTAGCTTTAGAGGGAAGGAAAGAAAATTTTGACACTGGTATATTCAAACAGTTAATCCGTGAAATTACGAAAGTCTTCAAAACTGTTTTCCAGACAAGACTAAGAACTGCTGTTCAGAAATACTCTGAGGTCTTCCCACATTTATGGCAATAAAGTTTCATCCAGTCTTGATTCTGTACCTTCATTATTTGTGTCTTTGATTCTTTTTTAGCTAGAAGCTGCAGCACCACGGGTGTAGTATGTGACATGCAGAATACTGTGCTATCCAGGAAGAAGAATGAGGCCACTCCAGAATGTAAGAAGGCAACAGGAAAAGGGATGAAGAATGCCTTAAGAATTAACAATTACAATATGAAACTGGTGTCTTAAAGAAGGAATTCCATTACTATCACTGGTGACAACACGCAATGTTTGACTACTTATCTTAGACTTTTGCAATATCTATTTAACTTTCACAGGTGTGATTAAATTTTAAATCTCCTGCCTTCCATGTGTTTAAGAGTTTCTTTGATAACTTTATATTTAAGCAAGTACAAAATTGCCCTTGTGAATATGAGTTAATTATTTTCCCTCTCTACTCTACTCCCCAGAGTACCTAACGTCAGAGTAGTTTGTACTTTGAGCATCTTTAGTAGTTGACCTAAATTGGATGGGTACACACAGAACAGACAGGAACCTGTTTTAAAGTGATATTCAGAAACTTAGTTTGTACACTGCCTGGTTTATGTCTTTGGGATTTCTCTCTTACAACACCTAGTGGACTTTCCTGCAATAACGTATATTGTCTGTGATTTTTACCGTACATTTGAGGTTTTAGGTTGGGTTTTTTTGCCTAGTTTGAATGAGAAAATACACTCACATATGCAATTTAAGAAGCAGGATCACTGCTTTCATACAAGTAAATCTTTTGACTGAGAGCTGATAACAGGTTTCTTGTGCCTTAGTAAGCCAAGAATTTTTGAAATGAGCATCATTGCTTCTGGTTGAGATTCGAGGGAAGGAGATAAGATTTGTGTATCAGCTAGTCTTAGGGTTCTCATCCAGATGTCAAGGAGACAAGGTCATTCTGGTGGGCTACTCTGAAAGAGGGAATAAGTGAACCTTACAAAGAGAGATTGTTACCAGTCCTTCATTATGCCAATGAAAAAAATTACGTAGTCTCTCTTGAGACATTTCATATACTGTAAGTTTAGTTAAGTGTGCCTGCATTACAGTTGCTGACACTAGCTGGGAGAGAACAGCTCACTTCCACACTCCTAAATTATCTTAGCCTATAAAGGCTTGGGCACATGCAATCTGACTAGTGGAAATAATCCATAATATACCACAAACTGATCTTGGAAATTATTTGGAACAGTGCAATCTCATGTGGGATAAAAATATACTAGTGACCTGTGCTGTCTTTGGCTGGAGTAGAGTTAATTTTCTTCACAGTGGCTGGCATAGGAATGTGTTTTGGAGTTGTGCTGAACACATGGTTGAGAATATAGACGGGGGTTTTTTTATCTTTGAACAGTTCTTATACAGCACCAAGCGCTTTTCTGCTTCTCATACTGCCACACTGGTGATGATGCTGAGGGTGCCTGGGACACTGGAAGGAGACACAGCCAGGGCAGGTGACCCCAGCTGACCAAAGGGATACTCCAGACCATGTGACATCATGCTCAGTGTATAAAGTGGGGAAAAGAAGGAGGAAAGGGGGAACATTTGGAGTGATGGTGTTGGTCTTCCCAAGTTACTGTTACATGTGATAGGGCCCTGCTCTCCTGAAGATGCTGAACACCTGCCTGCCCATGGGAAACAGCGAATTCCTTCCTTTGTTTTGCTCTGTTTGTGTGCACGACTTTTGCTTTCCCTATTAAGGTGCCTTTATCTCAGCCCATGAGTGTTCCAGCTTTTACCCCTCCAATTCTCTCCCAGATCCTGCTGGTGGGGGAGAGAGCAGGTGGCTGTGTGGGGCTTGATTGCTGACTGATGTTAAACCCCAACAGAACCACAGCAAAAATTTCACAGCATGTACAATTGCATTTCAGCTCTCAGGAGTGTTCCCTGGCACAGTTCAATTTACTAGTAGGTTTCAGAAAGACAGTTCATAACAGCATGGTTCTTATGTCCCTTAGAACTGTTTCAGGTAGTTTATTCAGTTAATATAATTAATATAATCTAGCCAGTGATGCAAATGTCTTTGTGTGTGAAGAATAATGGCTACACTTACTTCCTGTAATAACAGTCACTAAGAAAAGGGGGGTGTTAGGTATCACACGGAAAGAAAGATGGAATTGCTTTTTGTTTTTCTCTACAAGAAATTGATGGATATAATTGCACCCTTATATGAGAAATTCCACACCATTTCTCTGCAAGGATACTAGTAGTTACGTGGTAAACAGTATCAGGAGGTTTTTTCAAGCATTCCTTTTCACACCTGCTCAGAGTGCCAGAGAATCAGGCAGTCTCTGATGCAGTAACAATTCTCCAGAGTTTCCTCAAATTTGCAGAAGAAAGAAGGGGAAAAAGCCTAGTCTGAAACATCTTGAATTCTCAAAGGTATTCTGAGAAAAAGGAAATGGCTGATATTAAAGAAGTTCAACTTTAAACTGACTTAAGTTTGTCTTTTTGATCCATGCCCTTGCTGCTTATCTAAAAGTTAAAAGCATTTGGGTATTACTGCTAAAGCCTCATTTAGAAGGAAAAAATATCTTAAAGATGGAAAGGATATACTCAGAATGAAATTTTTTTATTCCCATCCACCTTCTAGACTAGTCTCCTATTTTCATATGAGCCTAAGAATTCTCAAATCAGGAAAAAGTAGGACTAATGAGCTTTCCAGCAGAAACCGTCACTGAGACAGAAGAAGAAAGAAAATAATCTTACTTATGATGCTTTCACTGAGAAAATACTGTAAGAGAGATAAATGTCAAATGTCATGAAAATCCAGTTCAACCAAACAGATCAAAGGTCTATCTATGAATTATTAGTATATCTTAAAATTCTACCTAGTACCTAAACTTTCTCTCTTCCTCTTTTCTACTGTTTGTTGGGTTTTTTTTCTTTTCTGCTTTCTTTTGGTTTTTTACTGAACATTAAAAACTTCTCAATGTTTTCTGAATTTCAAAGATTTCTATTATTTTCCTAATTTAAGGACTTCCTTAAATTTTGTGTGCTTAGCAGTCTTGCAGATCAGACCTTTCAGATTCTGTTTCCTCTATACGCAGCTGTGACTCTGGGCTTGAAACCTCTGTGTGATCCAAATGAGAATGCGGACCAGTGATGGGTAACAAAAGTTCGAAGAAAAGACTTTAAGTGCCTCATTTATGTCTGAGGTCTTATATCTGGAGTCAAATGTAGACATTTGAAATACCAATATTGTTAGTTATGTTATATTCAGATGAGAAAAATTAATCTGAAAGGACATTCCTGGGGGGATGACAAATCATTAGGCCTTAAGGGTCTTATGTCTCACTGAGAACACAAATGCCAGCTCCAGAAGTAGAGGAAATGTAGATGTTACACTGGTGTATTTGCTCAGGGGACTCCTGTCCTCTGGTTAATTAGTAACAGTTAACAGAGGATAGAAATGGAAGAGATATGGTTTGGAGATACTGATTCAAATTTATTCTACAGACACTGAGATTATTCCACATGTTTTCAATAGTTCTCCATACTCATGTGCATGGAGCACAATTCTGTGAAAGGCAAGCAAGTAGCAACCACTTCAGAAGAGGTGGAAAATAGCTTCCTTCCAGTCTTGCTCTGCTGCATGAAACTATCTCAAAAATAAGAAATTTTAACTGAAGGTTTGGAAGGTGCAAAGTACTGAATTGGTCTCTTTTTGCAGAGGTGAATATTACCTATTTGTAGAAGCAACCACATTATGTTGTTGGGCAACATCTGGAGCAAAGGGACTCTACTGTGCCATGACCCCAGTTGCAAAAACAGCCAGAGCAAGGTGAAGTATTTCCTAAACAAGACACAACTGTGCTCTCATTCTGTTGCATTTCTAAATTGTAAATGTGGGTTTACAGCTGACTTGCCTCATGAGTAGAAACTTTTGCCCACCCTCTCTTTCACCATGCTTTAAGAAAACACCAGCTGTTGCGACAACTTTTGAGTAACACCTTTCATTGTGGGAAGGGAGACTCTTGTCTAGAATTAACGTGTTATACTGCTTTTATCCACTGAGGAGGCTCAGTTGAGCAAGCCCAGGTAAAAGGCAAATTTCAGCCCAGCTAATTTTATAACAAGACAGCAGAAAAATTCCCTTCATCACAGGCTAATACAGTGGGTAATCTGTTTGCCATCTAGTAAGCAAAAAGGGAGACTGTAAATCTTAGAGCAGATGGTAGATTTATGCCATAGCCTTTATGCTTTTCAGGGGATTTATTACCATATGGACTTCTTCAACTGTACCATCCTTCTTTTTTGATTACAAATACTACTCTCTTGGAATGCAAGAAGGGTTAGGTCTCAGTGTAATGAACCCAAGCCAGGTTCCAAAAGAGCAATAAGCAGTGCACTCATCCCTAACATGAAGATGGTATCAGACTAAAAGTTAAAATTATATGAAAAAAATTTATCAAATTAATTTCGTTTTCTAGTCTTTCGTATGCTGTACCCTGGGATTTGAATTCTCCAAAGAAGTGGGGAAAGGCCACCATAAGCTTGTAAGAAAATCCATGTTAAGTTAGCATTAATTAGCATTAATATCAGCATTTAGCTACACATTCAACTCCATAAGACAGCTGCAACTTCAAGAAGTCTTCTTGGGTGCACTATAAGAGAGGTATTTCTCTGTGCCTCTTCATTTCAAGCTGCCATATTATTACTTCTACTCTTTCTCAATGCCCTCAACTGCTTCTTGTCTGTGTTGTTCTTTATTCAGGTAGTTGACTTCTATAGGTGGGGAAGGAGAAGCCAAGAGGCAAGCAAATTCACCCAAAGATGAAGACAAATATACTTTTACATCCATGAAGAAGTAAGGGCATCTCATTAGGTTTCAGAGTAAGAAAGAGAATTGGAATATCTCACTGAAAGTCAGAAATATTTTTGCAATAAAGGCAGCTTGGAAGACACCTGTGATTTCCGTATCAATTCTAGAATTTTGAGAACTTACGACCCAGTGTTCTCCTGCATGCATTCAAAATGAGGAAAAGGACGGCCAGTATCTAGCCCTTAAAAAACAACTATGGTTGTGGTGCTACCTTTTTGGGCTATGAAGTGCTCTAAGATGACCCATAAGAACCACTGCCCTTCCTGGTAGCCACTTGGCTTAGTCTTACCGAAGAAAAGGGGCATCCATCTTCAGTTTTTTTCCCTTAGCAATAGTCTGGAATGAAAAAGGTTCATCGCACACTACTGATGGCTCATCATGGTCTTTCCTCTATTCACAGAAAAATCTTCAGTACTTCCAGACAGTATTGAAAAGTTAATAATCAAAGAGTTGTGTGTTTATTTGTTCTGTTTGTTCAGTGTAATATATGTAAATTCTAAAGTTATGGCAGGCATCCTGGAGAGGGCAGTCACCATTCACAACAATCCATAGACACTTTACACAGGAAACCAGTCAGAACCAGTAAAACTTAGTAAATACCCACTTGGGGCACCCAGTACCAAAACACATTACTGTTTGTACTTAAAGATAGATATTTAGAGGTGTCAGAAGAAGAGTTATTCTTCAAGTTTTTTATATTTTTGATGTCTAACATCTGAAAGCACCTGTCATGCCACAGAGTAAATTCTGACAAAAATTAGTCCAAAACACAGGCCTCACCTCACTCTAGATAAACTGAATGCACAATTTCCTATCAATGCACTTTATAAATAATGATAATTTGTAAACTAATTAAAATAACAGAAATGTAAACTACAACTCAAAGTGAAAGCCTGTTGCAATAGTGCTTGGGAAACCCTCAAAGTACACATGCCTGTGCATACTCCACCGTTCAGAATCAGTCCTAGTAACCATCATGACAACTTTCAAGAAACTTAGGAACCTTTGATAGTCTAGCCACAGTCACATGGCTTGGCAGAACAAGCATTTACCCTGGTAAATATTGGTTCTTAACTCAGTGCTGCTTTGAGTGGACAGTTCCTGATTTTCAGGCCAGGTTTGGTATACCTCTATGGTTTAGAGCAAGCCATAACCTTTAACAGCCTATCGAAAGAACCCCAGTACAACCTGGACAGTATACTTTACTGAAAGATACTTCCCAGTCTATAAGAGGGGAGAAGTGACTTTCTGAATCAGTTGTGAAAAGGACNCTACTCCGAGCAGCCTCCACCACGGCAGACTGCCAAGCCTTATCACATCTTTCCACTGAATGCAAGATTTTTGTTTAACTGATATCTATGTGTGCTAATATTTTTTAAGCATATATTCACACAATGATTATTTCTTTCATTGTTTCTCCTCATTGGACCTTACTTTCTTAAAAATTGCTCCCTTAGAGCTTTTAGAAACTACACAGTTACTGTACTTTGCAAACATATTGCTACTACATGATACTCCTACTGACAGTGTGCTCATGGGCACTAAACAAAAATTTTAAATTGACATAAAAGTCAACATCTTTTTAGGAATAATTTCTTCACTGAAAGGCTTGTGAAGCATTGAACCAGTCTGCCCAGGGAAGTTGTGGAGTCCCCACATAGCACTTGATGCTATGGTTTATTTGAGATGTTGGTGTTCAGTCAAAAGTTGGACTTAATGATTTTGGATGTCTTTTCCAACCTTAATATTGATCCTATGGCTGTATAATACAAAGCAAGCAATAGCATCCATCTTCTTCTTTTTAAGCTACTACAAGTTCTTAAGGTAAATACTATTGGTATTGAGCTGACAATTAATTATACCATACTATTATACCATACTATATACTACTGTCATAAACCAGGATAGGTGATTGGCTTTCGTATATTGATAAGTTTATTAACTGTATAAGTTGGTCACGTTAATTGAACACTGACTTATTGTTCTGTATGTTAATTGAATACTATTTAATGTTCTCTGTATTGGGGGTATTCATAGATGTTTCTGGAATTCACATACCCTGGGGTGGGCGTGGAGAGAAGGGCCATACTAACATAAGGGAGGAAGACCTGAGCCTCAGTTGGATAGCTGCCGACAAATGAGAGAGCCCTGGACAACAACAAGCCAACCAAAACATCATGGAGAGGTGGAGTTTTAAGAAGGGCTGGGTCTGGTCCCAGAGTATGAAATGTATCTCCCACGCCCTGCAGGTGTGCCTGTGGCCACTTTCTCCCTGCCTCAGCACTTCATACCCCTTTGTTTTGTAGTTGGGCAGATTGCCTCCTTGGGTCTCCTTACTGACTAAAAGATTTGTTTTGCCCAGTTAAATCTGTTTTATTAAATTTAACTGGCTTTTGTCGTTTACTTCACTATTATATGATGACTACAGAAACTCTAACCAAATCCACTAAATATACTTCGGATAACTACCTAGAACAATGCTTGACAGAGTATGGAAAGCTCTTCAGAGAGGTCTAATAGGGAAATAACACCTCTGAAAATACCAATTTTAACTAGTACTTGTTGCACTTGGTAAGACTTAGTTATAAATACTAGGTTTTCCCATTTCTTTCAGTAGATTCTGCTATCCCTTGAAGCCTGACAGAACAATTTAACAATCAATACATTATTAATTCCCAAGGGAGGAAAAAAGTGAAAAGCTATGTGTTAATCATTTCACAAACCATGTATTTTTATTTCCTTTTGAAAATATACAAAAGTTGAATATATGCTTTTTAGTCAATTTGCATTAGCAGTCTTCTCCAGGATAGACTATTTTCCTTGGAAAAAGTATCACTAGAATATAAATAATGCCAAGTGCACTCTGCATTTTGGAGGATACTTCAGAGACAGTTCAAGGGTGAGACAACAATGGGAGTTAGCATATATGATTGTCATTGATACATCTCACATTAAAATATGGTATTTCATTACACAATTATTTAAAAATTAATTGACCTTGTGGCAACACTGCAGAAGAGGCTTCTTGAGGATCAAAAATCAGTGAAAATTCATATAGTTTGTTAAAATATCCCTGTGTATGAAAATGAAGTAAGTAAGTATAGCTACATGTCTGAATAAAGTCTCTGTCTTGATCTTGTCCTCATATATACTTAAGCTATTTACATCAAGATATTGGGATGCTCTCTGCAGTCTGTTTATGTCTATTTTTAAAGAAGAACCACCTTCTGAAGCACTGTTTAATTTTTTTTATGATCATATAATTGATCCTAAGATAAGTTATCAAACCCTCCCTCAGAAACCTGTTCCCCCTCTCCCCCTACAAAAAAAAAAAAGAAGAAACTATCTCAACTCTAAAAAATATCCTAAGAATGACACCTGCTGCCAAAACATTTCCAAACACTCAATGTCAGAAACATTCCTTCATATATTAATATCATTTCACGTCTTTGAAACCCCATATTTGTATTAAGAAAAAATCACAAGAATTGCTTTACTTAATTCTATATCAAAATAATTACAGCAGGTAGAGTGAAAAATAGCTAGCGGATCACCCACCAGTTATCTCTCTGCCAGTATTTCAGTTTTTTCTTGTGAATGTTACATGTTGTCCAGACCCAGTGATATAATACAGAAATCTTCATGTTAATCATTGCGTCCTTTTGAGAGTTCCAGTCTATACAGTCTTTGCCATCTCTTAGTACTCCAGTTTTATTGTTTTTCACTGCTAACTACTTCAATTTCCCGTATCTTTTGAAATTTTGGTTTTCTGTTTAAATCTAGATTATAGGTATTGTAGGCAACAAAAGAAATTAAGGAAAACATTACCTAGTACGACCTTGCTTTCTGAGAATAAAATTTCACTAATGTTATCAAACCACTAATTCTCAGCCTTATTTTCAGACTGCAGCAGACTGTGAAAATAAGTCATAGGTGTTCATCATTTGATATAATGTTACTATTCTATTAGATGACAATACCTATATTACTCACTGATGGTTCACAGTCTCAGATGAAATTTTTAAAAGAAGCATTCTGCCTCAATGTGGAATGAAGCACAATATGCCTCCCTGCCTCAGCTGTGGCTACTGCAAAATTACCACAATATTTTGCAAATAATTATGGTGAGCAAGATGCTTCTGCTTTGAATTTTAATACTAGATATCCTTAAGGTAGCTCCTAATGACCAAAGCCATGCTGAGTTCTATGGTGACAGGTGTTGAATAAAAACACAGCAAGTAGGCAATGCTGATAGTTTCCAGATAAATTTTCTGGGGCTTGCATCTGTTTGTGTTGAATTCTGTAAGTATTTCCAAGAATTATATGAGTAATTGTTGTGCACACTTTATAGCATGGTTTTGATAAATTGAGAAAACAGATAAAACAATAAAAAATGCAATAAATTGAAAAAAGTAATCCTTTCTCAAACTGAACAAAATATCCTTTTACTACTCATCCCAGTAAAAACAGTCTAGGTAAATATTACTTTGGCATTTGCTATGAGCTGAAGATCAACCAGACTCAACCTCCTTACTTCATGCAAGTTTCAATCAATCTATACATATTACAGATTGGATTATTTACCCAGAACTCCACTAGGTGTGTTTTAGATTGTTATGTAGTATGCCCTATTGTTAATTGTTAAACTTTGCTACACTATGCTTTTATACAAATGCTACACTTTGCTACATATGCAATACGTTCTACGATTTCCTTTTATATTGTGTTCTGATCTAAAATGGCATCCTAGAACATTGGCAATCCATACATTAAAATGTTATTTTTATATATAATATGAATTATTAACAAGTTGGTATTGTTTCTCACACTACCTTTTTTTTGAATCTTGACACTTACCTCTCCAAAACCAGTTTGAATAATTACTTTTTAGCTCATAATAACCAAGTCCAATAATTTTGCTTCTAGTCTATAGGTACTAAAGGATTGTTGCTCAGCAGCCTTATCTTTTATAGAACCAAAAATTAGTTTTGGTAAATTATGGAAGGAAGAGAGGATATCAGTCATGATTGAAAGCTGATTTGAGTCGGTTTAAATGCTGTGTTGTTATTCAGGTCAGTCCACTTTGTCTGTGTCTTGTGTCTATTCACCCTTCTCTACTTCCAGTAAAAACTGAGAGAAAGCAATGGCTAAATACTTCAGTACAGTCAACACATTTCTTCTTACTCATTACACCTAGAGATCAATGACTGCTTTCAAAATGTTGACAGCTCATGGATTAATCAACTTGACTTTTCCATTCATTCCCTGGAAGTTACCTCAGGAAAATCTTTGGAGTCATTAATAACAAACATTCTGGAAAAACATCCAGAGATTTTTATGTTGTTACTTGCCCAGCATACTGATCAAATTGAGATTCAAAAAGTTCCAGGCACTACAGTGAATTAATTACTCGTTACATAGGTCAGCTTTTATGAGTTGTTTGTTTTTATCGTTTGTTTACATAATTTTCATAGGTAGTGGAAAAAATTTTGTTTACCAGTAAGCATTTCAACTAAAAAGGTAGCATTTCAGCAAAAAGAGGTAGCATTTCAGTTTACGCTTTAATGAACTGATATGATGAATTACATGTTGCAGCAATTAAATAGTTTTCCCTATTACAGACTTAATATCACTTCATCAATATTTGATTGTGAAGACAAATATCACCACCACTAGTTAAAAGTATTTCCTGACTAATATCTCACATCTCTAGTTAGCTGGAGTTTGGCTGGGATATAATTTTCTCCGTAGTCACTGGTACAGTGCTGTGTTTTGGGTTCAGCACAAGAGTAATGCTGGTGGCACACCGATGTTTTAGTTGTTGCTGAGCAGTGCTTACCGTAAGCCAAGGAGTTTTCAGTGTCCCATTCTCTGTCAGCGAACACGTGCATAAGATACCGGGAGGGAGCACGGCCAGGAGAGCTGAACTGAACAGGCCACAGGGATGTTTCACACCACAGAACATCACACCCAGAATGTAAACTCGAGGGAGGCGATCAGGGTGGGGCTGGATGCTGCTGGGGGGTGGGCTGGGCATTGGTCAGCAGATGGTAAGACCTTGTGTATTGTGTCACTTGTTTCTCTTGGGCTTTATTCCTCTCTCTCCTTTTCATCATCATCGTTGCCATCATCATCATCATCATCATTATTATTATTATTATTATTATTATTATTATTATTATTATTATTATTATTATTATTATTATTATTATTATTATTATTATTATTATTATTATTATTATTATTATTATAAGTAGTAGTAGTAGTACTAGCAGCAGCAGTAGTAGTAGTTGTTGAAATGTAATAATATTTTATTTTGTTCCAGTTATTTAACTGTTCTTATGTCATAGCACAAGTTTACTTTTCTTTTATTCTGGTTTTCCTCCCCACCAGGGGAAGGCGGGGCAAGGAGTGAGCAAGCAGCTATGTGGTACTTCGTTGTCCACTGGGCTTAAACCTCCACGCCAGCTAATCATTATTTTTGAATTTTACCTCCTAAAAAAGTTTTAACTTCTTCAGAGTTTCCAGTAGTTAGATAAAAATTACAGCCATTTCAAGATAGTTCTTTGTGCTTTAGCAATCTTTTTGCACATCTCACAAGCCTCACTCTCGTGCCGCTGCCGGCTTGCTGATGCTCTTTCCTTGAGGCCCGAGTCAAGACATCCTGAGCAGAGGGGTATTGGCTGAGGAAATCACTCCCTCTGCTGGATATTCGAGCCTCTTGCAATCTCAAGCCAGAGTTTACCAGAAGGATTTCAACTGAGGGTTTACATTTCCCTATCTCTTGGTGGCCCACTGAAACCACAGCCAGCAGTCATCTCATACATATTCCTATAGTCAGCAAAAGATACGGTCCACATATTTCTGCTCAGCTGAGAAGTTAAGAGAGAGAGAAGTCTCATCGAAAGAGGAAAAAACAGTGCCAGATTAAAAGAAGCAATAAAAACTGAATGCAAATAAGGAAAGGGTAGGTAAAAAGCAGAACAAAAGAATATTAGTACTTTGGCAAAATAAGAGATACATGTGCAAATGGGACAAAGAAAATGTTTTAAAACAGATACTACTGAAAACACATAGAAGCTACGCAGGTATCAGAAGTGCCTAAAAAATGCAATTAGGTGAAACATGGAAAATTCAAAGAAAATCCTAAATGGAGATACCTACAGTGGACAGCAGACTTCCAGAACCTATAGGGGCCTCCAAGAAAGCTGGAGAGGGACTTTTTACAAGGGCAAGTAGTGATAGGACAAGGGGCAATGGCTTTGAAGTGCAAAGAGTAGGCTTAGGTTAGCTATTAAGAAGCAATTCTTGTCTGTTAGGGTGGTGAGATGCTGGAACCAGTCACCCAGAGAAGCTGTCAATGACCCATCCCTAGAAGTGTTCAGGGCAGGGTTGGATGAGGGTCTGATCAAGCTGGTCTAGTGGGAGGTCTCCCTGCCCATGGTAGGGGGGTTGGAAATAGATGATCTTTGTGGACCCTTCCAGCCCAAGCTGTTCTGTGATTCTGTGGCTACCCCACGCTTGTGCTTCTTGCAAGGCAAGGTGAGAAATGCATGTATCCTGTGTAGTGCGGGTTCTGAACTGTGCAGGACCATCAGCTTTCATCAGGGTTGTACTGCTCTCAGTCATTGACAATTTAGCTTCTGGGAAGAATACGAAAAGCTGAAAATTCAATCTCCTGACATCTCTACTTTATGTCAAAATTGTAATGTTAAAAATATGCCAAAGCATACATCTGATTTTTTAGCTTAGAAGATATGAGAACATGGTTATGGGCATGAGTCAGACAATGATATCTATCAGATGCAGAAATAGCACCTTTAGCTCTTTTGGTCAGTGATGTGAAGGCTTCGGCACAGACGGGTTGCTTCAGGAGATGCCTGTGTCTCAGGATTGTTCAGAAGCATCCAAAGCAGTGTCTGATGTGCTGCCTACACATAGCAACTATTCAGAAACAGAAAACTTTAGGGCAAGTGTGTGCCTAGGACAGAGAGCTCCAGTCCACAAATTTCTCCGGCTGTTCTCCTGGAGCACTACAAACACTAGTACACTCTTACTGCCAACCTAACAAAGGTGGGGAATGTGGTTCTTTGGCACGTTAGTGGTTTCAAATTGAAAGAGGGTAGGTTTAGATTAGCTATTAGGAAAAAATTATTTACTGTGAGGGTGGTGAGGCATTAGAACAGGTTGCTCAGAGGATATATGGCTGCCCCATCCCTGGAAGTGTTTAAGGTCTGATTGTATGGTGCTCTGAGCAACCTGGGCTGGTGAAGGTGTCCCTGCCCACAGCAGGAGGCTTGGAATTAGATGATCTCTAAGGTCTGTACCAACCCAGCCCATCCTGCGATTCTGGGGTTCTTTACTGTGAGAGTGACAGAGTACGGGAACATATTGCTTAGAGAGGCCATGGAGTCTCCCTCCCCAGAAATATTCAAAATCTGACTGGATTGTTTGTCTTGTATCAAAATTAATTTCTTTGTAGCAGTTCCCATATTTCAAAGTTCAAAAGATTTTTCTTTTTTCGTATACAAAACACATACAAAAGTATTTTATTTGCCAGGATGTGAGAACATGCTACCACAGAAAGAGATTTTAGGAACTGTTTTATTTTTCATTTTTCCTTCACTCCCTCCTTGTCACTTTCCTTTGCTTTTTCCTTCTTTTCCTTTTCTTCCTACTTTCCATTTTTAAATCTATTTATTTTATGGTAATCATGATAATTAGGTCAAGTTTCAAACATTTGAGAAAAGACAGGACAAAATTTTTTGAAGTTCCGTCTGCTGTAGCTTTTCTGTCTCATATCTTTTAAGATTCTGCTGAACTGGGTCAAATATTCATCACCTATCAGCTCACTAAAAATCCTGACATTTTTCTCATATTTAGAAAGTCTTATGTATAAAATGTTGTGACTAACTACGATGTATTTTGGGCTCATTCAACAGTACCTGTGTTCTGAGACAAGACCAGAAAGCCTATTTATCACAGTGTGAAAAATATATGATGTATACAGTCAACTCTGCTGGACTAAGGAGGCTGCTTAACTTCAGGATGCTTAGTCCATTTAAGTCTGGGTTTGGCAAAGGAAGCAGCAGTCAGGGGAGTGAAAGCAAATGGAAATAAAACTTAACTTCAGACAACTGTTGCCTTACAGAAGAACATTTTCATTATCTTCTGTGGAATGATTTTTATCAGCAGATTTCCCCCCACTATTAACAGCAGATATTTTTTCAGTGCCTTGTTAAAAATTTTGACACTAAGGGAAGTTCATAGTCTCAGCATAATAAGTTTCATGATAAAATTAATGGGTATATTTTTAATGTATACAAAAAAGAGGGAAATTACCTGTGATGCCAAACTGCATTAGTTCTTTGCAACTGCTGGAATTTTCTCTGGGTGTAAGAAACCCAGGAAAGAGTTCCTACTGCTCCGAACGGACATACTTGGCCACTTAAAAATCTACATTTCAAAACAGAAAGTCTTACTATTTTATTGGTCTAAAGGTGGATTTTTGACACCTTCTTTCAAAAATGATGCAACAGTCAATAGCTCCAGTGAGGAGGACAGTACCCCTGTGTTCTCATTCTTGAGAATAAGGGACAGACCACATAAGGGACAGACCACATGATGATACAGATCAAGTGCCACTGCTTTTGTGAGCTGTGTGGTTTTTCCATTGTCATGTCAGAGCAAGCTCCCAAGCATGCCATTTCTGGATGCAGACACTGGTTTTGAAAAACAAGATGGAAACAGCAGGTGTCTCTCCATAAAAGGCCGCACAAAGACTAAGGAGATGAGACAACAGTACGGACTGATTGAAGATGGTGTGAGTTTCCATATATTCAGAAACTCTTGCCAGGCTCCTGGCTAGAAAAGGTCTCTTTTCACACACCACAAAGTGCTTCCACACCAGAGTTCCATACGCTTTTCCCCAGACTGCTTGCAACACAGCCAGATTAAGCTGGGAAGATGTTTACAGTGAAGAGCACCTTTGATAAATCCAGAGCATCCCTGAGAAAGAGTTTGATTTAAGTCATTCCCATCTTCTGCCCAGGGGATGAAAGCAAATGGGATTGGGCCTCTGCTCTTCCCAAGATCTGAGCCCCACCCTGCCTGCCTTCCACATGTCTGGGTTGGGAAGGGAGACCCTGCACTCCTACCCTTGAGCCCCATAACACAGGATCAGGCCACAGCCATTGCCAGTAGCAGGATGCAGGCTCTGCAGTCTGCTCAAGACCTCCTAGACAGACTGCTCAGGCCTGCCCTGCCAGGATGTGATCTGGCCAGCCTGGAGATGGGCTGCCACCTGGCTGTGCTGCCATAACACTCTCCCCGCTGACCAGCCAGCCACGGTGCTTCAACTGGAGTCCTGCTCTCCTCATCAGAGTACAGGGACAGCTCTACACAAAGACCAGCACAAAGCTGTGCTCCTGTGTAGAAGGAAGTAATGAGTGTAACCATACCAAGACTATAGTTAGCAGCAAAGGCTGGAGAAGAGCTTCATGATGTGCAGCTTCAAGACTGCAGCACAGTGTGAGGCATGGAGGAGACCAGGTCTGGGCTAATGAGCAACCCAGTCATAGATTGGCCCTGAAGGCCTCCTCACCTTGGCAAAGGAGTACATGGCTGTACCCCATACCACCAGACAGGCCCCATCCACTTCAGGCTGCAGCAGACACATGAGGGGAAAGGTGTGCACAGCACCAGGAGAAGGAGGAGAAAACTTCACAGGTGGGGATAGCAATACAAGCTGCACTATTTTAGTGGGAGACCAAGGCTTTTCCTGCAGTTTTCATAGTTTTATACTCTTTTACAAGTGCCTTCAGTTCCTCTTAGGGGCCAGCACATTCCCCAGCTGCTGACCTGCCCCTGGTTTCACTGCCCTGGTGTTGCCAGAGGTGTGACCTCCTGGAGGCTGAAGAGTTCTGGAAGCCACTGGCCCTCCTCTTTGGAGGGCACTTGCCTCCAGCAGTGTTGATGACCTGACATGCAAAGATTACTGATTTTGCAGAAAGGGCTGCAACTCCCAAACCAAGGCCTACTCACCCAGCACCACAGATTTACTGTATCAGTGCCCTGTGCCAAAGCCATCTCCCACCAGTGGCCCCATACAGCACCTGTTTTAGCCAGGGTATCAGGGCCGCAAGGATCTCTGAGCAGCCCCAGAAAATGCCTGCCTAGTCATGAGGCTGGAAGATACCTATGTAACTCCTGGGCTCTTGCCGCACAGCACCTGCTGATCCTGGTGACTGGCAACTGATGGATCTGAGGGTGTTGAACCATCTACAAAAATTGACCGCATGGAGTAAATGTTAGTGTTTACAGCCTTCCTGGAAAGGAGGAAACTCTGTTTTCCTCACTGTACACCACACGGTGCATCCCAGACAGAAGTGGTAAAGCGGGGGTAACATAAAGAAGACTCTATTGAGCATTGCAACAGATGGGCAGTTCCACTCAGTCTCCACAACCATGTTTGTGTGTTGCAACAGGCTAGAGAGACACGAGGACAAGGAGCTGCTCCCTCTTGTCAGCACCACAACAGCAGTGTCACACACTGCAGAACAGGGGAGACCGTCATCATTCACTGTTTCACAGAGAGGAGGAAGAAAAGCCCAGGTCCCTCAGGAAGGACACTTTTTCTCCCCATGGCTCAAGCACCTCCCAAGCACTCCCCACACAGACAGCTTCAGGCTCTGTCTGTGGGGCCTAATAAGTCCTGTTAGGAAGCTCAAAAATGAAGGCATAGTTTACACAGAAAATGCCCTGGATTCAGCAGAAACACAAATCTCACTTTCAGAGATTTGCAGAGGTGTTCACTACCAGAAACTGATGCCCAAAACAGGCATTCTCTAATTTTGTTTTCCCAGGCATCATCCTTAAAAACTGAAATACTTAAGCAAATAAGAACAATTACTTTTTAGGCATCTCAGATACACTTCAATGGAATATTAAGACTCTGTTCAGCTGCCAGTAAATAAACTCTTAGAGCAATATGAGATGCCCTCAGGTATGAAACTGGCCTCTAAGTGCTTATTTAGAGAACCATGTCATATCTGTCAACATCATAAACAAGTGTGAGAAATTTAAGTAGCACTTAAGTGGGTATCTCAATCAAGCCTTGTATCAAAATCACAAAAGAAACTCAAAAGACCAGCTTTCCATGGCCAAGCAGCTCCTAAGCTGTCTGCAGTTTATAATGCTCATAATATAAACAAATTTTAATTTTTTTAGCTTTTAAATTTAGATTTCTAACTAAAATAAACAAAATTTTCTAAATGTTTAAGCCTAGTGTCTTGTTCAGAAACTGTGGGCACATAGCTTTTTCCTTAAGCATTTTTCCTATGGCTTAAACCTGAAGTGAAAGTGTGACTAAATCATGTCAAAGGCCATAAAATCAACTGCCATGTTAGTTTGTGTCATTGGTGCATCTACCTGGAGTTCAGAGTCACGGCTGGTTGTTTTTAGTGAGAGCTCTGGCAGCATCCTGCTCAGTGCTGGAACAGAGAACCTTTTAAGAAATCTCACTGCACTGGCTCTGCAAGAAACATAGGTAAAGCAGAGAACTCCCTTTCAGCCCATCAGTACTCAGTTTTGGCAATTGAAATGGTTACTTTAATAGGCCCGTTTGTTGGGATAAAACCAAGGTTTACATTCAAGGATTAGAGAAGGACTTCCAAGGCAAAAGCAGTGAGGTAACAATTTATGTAGAATCTGATAAAAGATAAATTACTAAAGTGAAAACACTATTTACTGTAGCATCATATTATATTACATATTTTAGATTACTATGTAATAAGAATTTTGGATTTCTATGAGATCTGCCGGGAGAATTCATAGGTATCATGTTTCAGTAATAGTGAAAATATTACGCATAATCAGAGATGAGTCTAGGAGGTTCTTTTGACTAAAATAAAAGAGTATTTGAACACAGCCTCATGTTACAAAGCTTCAAAGATCTCCATTTTAGTTTCGTTATGCCATCAAACTGCAAATAGCAAGCACAACACAGAATTTTTCAGACCACAATTCTCAGCTCAAAAAATGTGAAACAGATATAATTTTCAAAAAAGTAAAGCTAGACATTATCTCAAAATTCTTTATGTCTTCAACAGGAATTGGTATCTGAATGAGAATATTGTCTTCTGAGTGTAAGACAAGGAAGTTTTTCATAATTAAATACTTTAATTACATAATTGAAACTGGAACATATATATAAACAAGCTAATTCCAGAGTAATTTAGAGATTAATTGATTGCCCACTGATTTATTATGTACCAAGATTTTTATCTGCTAAGTTCCAGAAACTTCACAGATTAAAGAGAGTTCAGAATGTCATTAAAAGGAAATAAAAAGAGAATTGAATACAATGGAAAATCTGTGGAAATCATTATTTCTACAGAAATACCTTGTTCACAGTATATATCCACTCAAACAGGTCACATGAAATTAATATTTTGATCTGTTCTCAATGATAATGTGATTCTTTAAGCTGGAGTGTCTTCTAAAATCAAAACCAGATTATATGGTTGTAGTGGTTTTAGTTCACATCTGAATCACGGCACCATCTTAATGCGGTGGCTTGAGCGCTGGTCAAATGCCAGGGCACCTGTTGCTGTGTCCCACAGTAGTAGGAGGGAGAAGAGAGAGATCCAGCAGGCAGGGATGGTGAAGCAATAGTCCTTTATTTATTACTTTACCACTCTTTAATAGACTTTTTTCTTCATTGCCTAATTGGTCAAGAGATCAGCCACCCCCTGGGGTGACTGGCTAAAATCCTAAAACATCCACTGTGAGAATATTTTTCTACTGTACTATAAACAGTTTGCAGGTGTTCACAGTTTACAATAACTCTACTGATAGCCCTCGTGAGAGGCTTTTCTCTCCCAAGGGACCAGAGAGAAGCAAGAAAAGTTCTTGCAAGCAGCATTTCTGTATCCCCAGGCACCCACTAAAATTATTTACGTATTTTCTTCTGTGAGATAAGGACTAGGAGAAAAGCAAAGCAGGCTCAAAACTAAGGAATATTAAAAGGCCTTATTAACAGAACTGAAAGAAGAATAATAAGAGTTAGAATAAACATTCAGAACACTTCTCCTCCCCCCACCTCTCCTTTCCTTTCTCACTGACAATGGGAGAGACATTGGGAAAATTGGGATTTTCAGTCAGTTTACCACTTCTGTAATAATCTTTCTTCAGTTCACTTAGGGAGAGGAGCCTCTCTTGCCATGCCATGGAGACTTCTCTACAAGAAACTGTTCTCTCATGGCTTCAATGTCACAGCGAATCAGCCGCCCGGAAAATGGAAATCTGTTCACAATGTGAAAGTCCCTCAACTTACAGCTTTCTCCACAACTGTTTTTGAGGGTTCAATCTTTAGCTAATGGGGTACCATTTTAAGGATGAGCTTATGTTTTCTTCATCTATCTCTGGGATCATCTTCATCTCTGGGAACAGAGGTCTTCTTTTTCTTCCCTGGGGGCAAGCATCTTCATTACTCTCATCTTTCTCTGTTCAAGTTTCTCATTAGATCACATCTACTTCAACATTTGCTTGTTTCAGAACAGGTGTCTTCACTCATGGTTGAAGTTTGAACGCTCCATCTCCCCATGCTTTTCATGAATTACAGGGATATTCTAATATATCACAGTCCATCACCACAGCCTTAAAAAAGAGCTTCGGCTCTTCCTTCTTCACTGACTTTGATGTCTCTACGGTGTTTTTGTCACATGCCTTCACCTTTTCCTTTGCTCTGACTTGGGAGAGGATTGATATCTGTAGGTTTTATCTGTTCTGGGGAATTTCACAGTGCTGAAAGAGTTACTCATACCTGGGCCTTGCATCAGGAATTTCCCTTTTGCTGTTGGTCATGTGGCCTCTGCCAGGTGGCAGCCGGAGCTATCAAGGTGTAGGATTTCATTTCAGCGGCTGCACTGGGGGGCTGCGCCAGGCCTCCAGCGGAGCAGGAGCGGCTGAGATCTCAGCAGCCTGCCCAGAACTCAGCGGCGGCACACCACAGGTCGATAGCTTACCCCCCTTGCCCAGCTACTGCGGGTGGAACTCAATGGCAGCAGAATCTCAGCCGAGCCACACCGCAGGCCAACCCAGCTGGTGTTGCGACGGAGCACGGCCCAGCCTGGCCCTGCCGGGCCACACAGGCCCCCAGTTACTTGTCCAGAAGCCAGAAGCAAGAGAGATTTTCCCAGGGTTTGTTTGTTCTTAAATGTGATTTCACAGAGGTGTGAAAGTGGCACTTTCTTAAATGGCTTAACAGAGTTGTCAATATTCAAAACTAGCCAGCTGATTGGTTCTTTGGGGTCCAGAGGAAGCTGTTAGCAGCTTCCTGCAGAGAATCACTTCTGTGGCTGATGGATTTCTCCTTAACTAAAAACGAAGCTATGCTAAACCACGACAATTGTTTTCTTCAGCAGTCAGACAAATTACTAATTCTCTCTACTTACTCTCTATTTAATATTTGTAAGGCATAGATTAAATACATTAGGCATATAAACATCTACATAAAAGACAAACACTACTTAGAAGCTGAACTCAAAACAATTTTCAGTTTAACAGCATAGTAACCATACAAGAAGCTGGAAAAGACCCAGCAATGTCTACTTGCCCAAAAAGCCAAATGTGTCCTGGGCTGCATCCAAAGCAGTGTGGCCAGCAGGGCCAGGGAGGGGATGCTGCCCCTCTGCTCTGCTCTGGTGAGACCCCACCTGCAGTGCTGCATCCAGCTCTGGGGTCCCAGCACAGGAAAGATCTTCTGTTGGAATACGTTCAGAGCCAAGATGATCGGTCTTCTGCAGTACCTCAGCTAGGAAAATAGCCTAAGACAGTTGGGGCTGTTCCGCCTGGAGAAAAGAAGGCTCCAGGGAGACTTTATAGCACCTTTCTGTGCCTAAAGGGGGCCTACAAGAGACCTGGAGAGGAAATTTTACAAGAACAAGTAGCAAAAGAACAAGACTAACAGTTTTAAACTGAAAAAGGGCAGGTTTAGATTAGATATTAGGAAGAAATTATTCACAGTGAGGGTTGTGAGACACTGGAACAGGTTGCCCGGAGACTTTGTGGATGTCCCATCCCTGGAAGTGTTAAAGGCAAGGCTGGATGGGGCTTTGAGCAACTTGATCTTATGGGAGATGTCCCTGCCCATGGCAGGAGGGTTTGGAACCAGAAGATCTCTAAAGTCCTTTTCAATCCAAACCATTCTATAGTTTGTTTCTTTATATCTCAGCCAAAGAACAAGCCTGGTACACGTAGGCATTAGCACTAATGAATGAAAGAAATTTTCACTCTTTTCTACCCATTCCTATTCAAAAGTTAAATTGATAATTCTAGAAAAGAAATGCATTTCAGATTGCTTCATATAATGCTGCAATAAAAAAAATATTTACAAAGATTTAATCTAGACAATGGTAAAACAGAGGATGATGCTGGACTGCTATGAGAGATTAAACTTCACCAAATAGAAATTACTGTGCAGAGCTGTTCAGAATCTTTGAATGACAGCAGCACGGCAAAAACCCTGAATTCCTTTATATTCCCTCTGAAAGATATAAAAGATATTTTTACACAACTTAGGAAATATTATCTATATGCACATATTAAGCACTGACAAAGCAATGCCTTTCATGGGAAAGGAAATCAGGACTAAAAACACAGAGACATAGTCATGAGGTAGCAAATTACCAAGGATAATCTTCTTTTCAAAGAAAGTGTAAGATTAAAAATAAAAGTGCCACCACCAGCTTCTGTAGACTTCATATCATACAGCTGTACTTCATGTTAGTTGGTGTTTTTCTCCAATATTTTTCTTAGAAAGCTTTTCCAATAATCTCCCTGGTAGTACAAATACAACGTTCCAACAGCTAAGTTTCTTATTGGCCAATTAATTTGTGGGGGGGTTTTCGTATACATTTTCTAAGTATATTTCTAAGGCTGCAATAATATTATATTTCCTCAGTGTTGACCTATCAAGAAAAACATTTCACAGCATTTGTTTTGCTGAATTGAGTAAGAACAGCTATTTCTGTTTTCCCATAAAGCAGGCTCTATCCATTTTTATCACCTTAGTAATTTTCTTTGTTTCTACTCTAGCCCAAATTAATTTTTTTTAAATATAATTATCACTACCTATATTGTTTCAAAAAAAATTTACCAGAGCACTGATATTCACCTGCATATACTGGAAATGCACCCACAGTCCAGGGCAGAATTAGTCTTTTCAGAGCTACATCACACAGCCAGTGTACATACACCCTGTGATCAATTAATATACTGCATTACTTAACCTCTTTATTGCTTCCAATTGATGAGTCACCACCTGATAGCAGAAATTCTTGCCAGTAATCTCAAAGTGCATAACCTTGTATATTATTCACCTGAATCTCATTCACTTTCCAATTCTCTAACAGCTAAGGTTATAAGGTTAATATTCTTTGCAAGTTCTGATCCAGCTTCAATTTAAGCAGTCTTAATTGCTGTTCCACATTCTAAAAAAAGATGTTGTCTGTTGATCAGTATTTTTTGACTCCTTTCTCCTTTTCTATTCCTTGAAGATCTGTTTAAAATACTGCTTCAAGTAACTATCCATTTCATTCTAACATTATTTCTGAAAGGATTATCCTTGCTTGGATATAAATTCCTGGGTTTTTAAAGAAATTTAACTTCAATTTCGGATATCTTCCCCAAATTCCTGAGCAGTTCAGACTGGCTGAATTTCTTTAGCTTATCTAAGCTCATTTTACAAGTCAAGCACTTTAGTTGAAGACATACTTTAATTTTTCTTTACTGAAAACTAAACTGAATCAACTTAATCAAAAGCCCTGATCAAAATGTACAATGGCTGACTTAATGGTAATGTTGGTATTATTTACACAAACTAAATATAACATGGTACAAAACCCCCTTCAAAGGGTTGTTAGTGCAGTGCTATGTCTGTTTAGTGAACAACACTTAAGTTCTTCCTTGAAGGTCCCTGATATTCCCTTTCTGATGTAAGCTCCACAGTTCTTTGGGCACAGACATGTTCTTCTCCATCCTGTATATTCCCATAGATCACAAATTCTTTGAAACCATGCCACCACGGAGAAAAAGAAACAGTGCTTTTCTTTTCAGTTGGATAACTAGTACATCCTCCCAAGCTGTGGGAATGTGGGATAAATCTCTTTTCTGTATAAGCAGTTTCCTTCTAGGAGCTAGCTCTCAACAGCTGATAAGCAATAAAGTTCAGTGACTTACTATATTTGCAGTAAATGTTTTTTTTAATGTTTTCTTTTATCCTCTCTCAAGATAGCAGGATTCCTTGACCAGCAGGATTCTGAAGCACAGGAAGGATCCCAACATTTAACACAGCTCTGGATTCCTTTCCAGGGAATAAGCGACCATAAATTAAGAAAACTATATTAAGAATTACTTTATTAGATCTAGTCCTATGTGATTTAATAAATGTTTTGCCTAGCTATAATCCATCCTATCATCACACACAGCAATTTTAGATGGATTTCATTATTCTTCAAAAAGAAGCAAAAGCAAAGCAAATGTTTTGTTAATTGATTGATATTCTTTAGAGATTTTAAATTTCTTATAGGAGTATCACAAGATTTACAAATCAAATATCAACCATTTTCTTCAAGTAAAAGGTTATGAAATGTCATTTTCTTACAATTTACTTTGTAATAGGAAAAGCTTTTCAACAATGTGCTGAATTGAAAGTCAGGCTGATTCTCAATAGGATAACAATACACAAAAATATAATCTCCATACCGTAAAAATGTTATGCTTTGTGGCTATTGTAGTGCCAAGGGTTATCAAAGTTTATCCAACAATTAATCCTATAGTGAGGGGAGAAAGAGACCAGTGTTTCTCATTGGGCTTCTCCTGATACAATGCTGTTCAAATAGGCAAGCTGCTTAGAAAACGAAAAACAAAAAACCCCAAGCCAACCCAAACAACAACAACAACAACA
>VYZQ01053721.1:0-11271 GCA_013400655.1 Mystacornis crossleyi | reverse complement strand
AAAAAACCCAAAAAACAAAAACAACCCCCCACCCCCCCAAAAAAGCCACCAAAAAAAAAGAAAAAAGAACAAAACAAAACAAACCCAAGAAAAACAAACAAACAAAAAAAGTAACAGGTAATGGCAATGATAATTTTCCTTCTGTGCCCAATATCAAGTCCCAAAAGCTCACCCAACAATTTCCATTTCTTCATTCTTTTCTCCTAATGCTCCCTCTCTGGCCATTTTTAAAGATATTTTCCTCCAGAACACATGACCAAATAATAGATATGCAGGCCTTGGAGATGACCCCACATAATGGTGCAACCTAATGGGTCAAAGAACCAGGGATTACAGACTGGGTTAATGCCCTGGGTAGTCATTAGTGTACTACCGAATAGATGCACAAAATGTAACTTCTTGTATTGAAGTATTTCAGTAAAGCAAGTAACTCTGCAGGAATGACATTTAGGTCATCCGTTCCCCTAGGCAGTTATATCAACACAATTTGAATAGAAATAACATGTTCCTGGTGTGATTATTGGAATACATGACCACTTGTTAGAGGGTCTCGTTGCTGTGGGATCACAGCAACCTTTCTGGAGACAGATATGCCTGTGGAAATAATCAGGGAAGCGATATTTGATAGATGTTCATAGATATTCTTTATTTTTTCTCCCATCCTCTCGGCATGGGGGCCTGGACCAGACTGACTACCCCTGGGAAAAACCCCAGTATTCCTAGGCAGGGAAACATGAAAAGCCAATGGTGTACGGAACTTGGGTACATGTGACCAGAGAACAGGGAATCAGGAAACCCCATGTAACCATGCTTTCACTCCCAAGGTGCATCCCCCCAGGGGAAGGGGACCCAACATCTCATAGAGTTCCTGTGAGCTGGATACACTATCCATTGCCATGGACATGAGAACAGAATGTGCTGGTGTGTACACACAAATCACTACAGCCCTGCGGGGTGCTTCAGTGTTCAATCACCCACTGCACAGACCTTCAGTGCAGTCTTCCTGAGACATGATCAGTGCCTCAGAAAAGTAAAGACACTCTCTGGTTTCTGACTTACCATGTGTCAGTTTGGCACCAATCCTTGAACTCCCACCACAAACTTAAGGGGCGGTCCCAGGAAAAGGCATTTCATATATGGCCTGCCTTGGAATTAACTACTGCATCGGCCTGTCATGAGACCCAAAGCCACAGCGCAAGCAATATCCATTAACCTCTGTACTGGTTTAGCCAAATTTAGAAATACAGCCTCTGACAGAGAGGATAGGTTACAAACCACCCCTCCCCCTCCACCAGGTCCAGGAAAAGTAAAGTTATTTCCTCGAAGGAAAGTGAAAGAGATGAAACTATTTATTTAACAAATACACAGGTAAAGGATAATAATGCTAACTCTTGCTGTGGAGAGAAACCTGAAAGATTTTAAAGTCCTTCTGTGGGTGTGGTCACTCTCCCCTCCTGAAGAGCCAGATCGGAATGGGGGTTCTCCCCCCAAAGCCAGTGGAAAGTCCTCCGGTGGAGCTCTGATGTTCTGAACAAGTCCAGAAGAAAAGGAAAAGAGGGGAAAAAAGTCCCAGGGAAAAAGGATAAAAATCCCTTTCCATCTCTCTCTCTCTCTCTCGCTCTCTCTCCCCGAAGAAAGAGAGCCAAGGGAAAAAAATGGAATAGTGCTTCCTCGCTTCTCTGCAGCAACAACCCCCCTAATCTCTGTGTCCTCGAAGCACCAAAACTGTTTCTTTTCCTCTCTTCTCTCTCAGGCTCTGTTTAAAGGCACAGAAATCATTGCCTGGGCATAGACCGGTTATAGGGGATATAACAGCATACAGTCACCCCATGACAACCTCCTTAATTCATCCTCTCTAGCCTTGCACAGTCCTGCTGCCCTGTGATAGACAAACACTATAGGTAAGATAATAAATATGGTTAACCACACAGTACAGCTGAATGGCTCTGAGTATAATCTTATAGCCAGTAGCAAAATTTCATTTTTCCTCATTCCATTTGCTGTTGCTGTGACATGAGCCATATGGTCCTTTTCATTNCCAGCCTCTCGGCGTGGGGGCCAGAACCAGACTCACTGCCCCTGGGGAAACCCCCAGTATTCCTAGGCAGGGGAACATGAAAAGGCCAATGAGGATAGGACTAGGTTACATGTGACCGGAGAGCAGGGAAAAACCCGTATGTCCCAACCATTTCAGGGCCCCATCTTCCCATGGAAAGGGGGGGGTGAGCCCCTATATATATATATGTATACATTTTAGTAAAAGAACTGTTATTCCTATTTCCCATATCTTTGCCTGAAAGCCCCTTAATTTCAAATTTTAATAATTCGGAGGGGAGGGGGTTGCATTTTTCCATTCCATGGGAAGCTCCTGTCTTCCTTAGTAGACACCGGTTTTTCAAACCAAGACAATTTCTTTCCCCCAGTGCCACCTTCATGACTATTTCTCCTTATCCATGGGATTCCATTAAATCCAGTCCAACCCTATATCCTACTTAAACAGAAGCAAATGAGATTTAAAAAGTTTAAAATGTCTCTCTCCTAATATTTTCAACATTATTTTATGTCAGAAGTTGAGGTCTGAAATGTCTTAAATTTGTCATTTTAATCTGTATTTTATTTCTTTCATTCATCTATGTGTTGCTCTATAGCTTTATCAATTAAGTTAGCTAAAAAGTGCCTTATAAGCTGCAACTCTTGATGGTTGATAAATACTGCTTTTTCTAATAGTCCTTTTAGTTTAAATTTGAGCATACTGTAGCACACTGTAAATTATTTGAAAATAACAGTCTGTTTCTTCTACATATAATTACTGTTCAATCCTGGCAGAGCAAAACAGAATTTAATTATTGGGGATATCCTAGTTGTGATGTTCTTTATTGGGTCTACACTAAGAAAGAAAAGGTAGCAATTAGCACAACATCTCAGGTTGTAATATCATGTAAGCATCACTAAAAAAGCACCTAACAATCCTCTCCTCCAAAAATAAAAACAAAACAGCTTTTCTGATCATGGAATGGGAAAATGGTGAGATAAGAGGATGTTCATTGTAGCACAGGCTTATTTGTTGGTTCAGGTTTGGGTTTTTTTTTTAAACTCAGCACATCCAATTACATTGTTTAAGCACAAACAAATATAAAGGAATTTAGCTTGCTGTAAATACCAAAAAGAATATGGCTCTCTGAATGTTTTTATACTGTTATTTAAAACATTTGTGTCACACTGTTGTTTGAAAAGTTTTCACATGAACAGGTCTGCAAATAGCAAGAACTGAATAACTCTCCCAAGTTTAAAAAAAAAAAACCAAATAATTCTATGCTTACAGGATATTCTATAATAATAGGGTAGAAATAATAATAATAGGGTAGCAAATAGAAAATATTAATAAAAAGATCAGGTAAATGGGAGCACTGGGGAAAAAAAATAGTAGTAGTGCACTTTGGTCTCCATGAGAGCCCAGATCTTCCTGTGAGTCCAACATTATCCAAAACAGCTACCTGATAATATAACATTGTCTTGATCTGCAGGGATTGTACATTGAAATACAAAGATCACAGAAATAATATATCATAAATAGAGGAGAAAGCCTGAAATGGAGGCTTCAGTGTTCCAAATCACCTCCACAGGCAGAAAGTGAACAGACTCTATTTTCTTTTTTTTCCTCAGCAATCTTCCAACCTTTCTTACTCTCATATTGCTTAAAGATTGTTCCCTTCCTGTGTTTGAAGCGCAGCAACCATCATTAGCAGATTGTCAGCTACGAGCACGTATCAGCTCCCGGTGAAGCTGCAGTGTCACCGCAGGAGACCAAATCCCCACGGAGGTGCGAGAGACGCCGCAGGGAGTTGGTTAGCTCGCTTCTCTTGGCTTCCGCGGCACAGACGCTCACGGGCCAGGGGCCCCTCGTGCCGCCTTTCCTGCCCCGCGTGATGTGCAGCAGTTTCCTACAATGATTCATAAGTGTACGTCATTCCCGCGCCCCGTTTCATTTAATGCTGCCTCCTTTCTCTTGCTGCACATTAGGACAGTCGGGGGCTGCTGAGGACATTCAGCCTAGCAAGCGACGGCTGGCGAGTGCTCGCCAGTCCCTGCGATGTCCATGGCCTCTCTCTATGACTGTACGATCTCTGGGTCTGGGCTTGTTCCTCGGGCCTGAGGGAACGCAGTTTCTGTTCCAGGACCTATTGAAAAGCTTTCGTTCATTCCCTTAACCTAATTCCCTCCGCCTCTCTTCTCCGTGGTCACAGCTTGTCGCCGGGCTGACCCCACCCCGCTCCATTTCTGCCAGTCAGGAGACGAGAGGATGTGCCAGCCTCAGGGCTCGGCGCGGCTGGCGCGGGCACTGCCCTCGTCCCCGCGACAGGAGGGCTGGCCCAGCTGCCGGCGAGGGCACCGGGTTCCCGGGCTGCCGCCCTGTGCCTCCCGAGGCCAGGGGCCGCACTGGCGGAGCGCTTTCTGCCGCCGTTTGTCTCCAGTCTCTTCCCGTTCGCGGGAGCAGCTGCCGCTGCGCAACCCCTTCCCCGCCCGCCCTGTCGCTCCAGTGCCGTCGCCTCCTCATCGCAGCCCCGCACGGCGCGGCCCGGTGAGCTNGCCGAGCCGGGCCCGGGCCGGGGAGCGCGGGGGGCGCGGGGTGAGCGCGGTGGTGCGGACACCCGCCCGGAGCCGGGGGAGCGACCGGGCTGTCCGCCCCGGCGAGCCCGGTGCCTGCCTGAGGGGCAGCCCCCCTCTTTCCTGCCCGGGGCTAACTCGGTGGGACGGTCGCCGGCCCTCAGCACCCGCCGCACCCGGGCCGGGCATGAGCGGGCACGGGAATGTCCGGGGCCAGTGGGTGCGGCAGTGCTCAGCCTGGTGTCCCGCTCTGCGATGGGACAAGGACACCCTATTCCTGCTTGTTTCGGCCCTTCTTTTGTGCAACAGCTAGTGTTTGTATGTGTAAGAGCATGAAAAAGGCAGCTCTGATCCTGGGATCTCATGGAAAAAAGAGACTACACTCCGATCTGTGGTCTTCCATTGACCTGCCAGGTCTGTTCCCTGTTAAAGCCATTTACACACTCCACACCCTAGCTGTGCCTGGAAGACCTGTTGACTTCAGCAGCATGTAGTAGGTGTTTTAGCAAAAAATACGTTGCAAGTAACTTTTTTTAAAATTTTTTCTTTTTTAATTTCCTTTTAATTACATGAGTTAATCTTGCTACAAAAGAATGAGTATCACATGCTGGCCACCCTCTGTCATCATCTAGTCATCACTTTCATTAACTTCCATGATATGGAAGCTGATCACACAATGGCTGAACTGGTAGAAGAGTTCATAGAGGAGAAGGAGACACACAGGAGCAGACGATGCATCTTTCTGCTTTTCATCTGTGGCAGCGTGGAGACAGTTCTTAAAATTTCCTGTCTCCCCATCTTAAGTGTTATTTTATTGAGAAACAGTGTTGAAGTAGGTTTCTTAAAGCATTTCTTTAAGCAGAAGTACTTTGGAGATCAGAAACTAGCAGCAAGTTTTTAAGTGTACCTTAATGTCTTCCATGATAGTTTCTCTGTCTGGTAAACTATCAGTTCCTCCTTTTCTGAGAGCAGGAACTTCTGGTATGGACTCTTGTTGGCTAGGACAGCTCATCTAGCTTTTCTCTGCCATCCTGCTACAAAGCTGACATTCATCTAATATTTTTTCAAGACTCTCAGTAACTATTGCTCAAGTTTCAGTGACCTAGTTTCTTGCCGCAACCTAATTATTACTCTAATTTTTATGACTGCAATATTCGGAGGTGTTCACGGGTGATTTTTGAACAAAAGACATTGGTAACCATTTGTGCCACTATACTTACTTTCTCATTTTTATGTATTTCTGAATGAAGGGCAAGATAGTTGAAATTCTAGACCTTATTTCTGCAGAAATTTAGGTGTTTGTGTTTAGTTCTTCACTGTGGACGTTTGAGAATTTTTAATTGGAGTTGTACTTAAATTTTTTTAGCAACCTTTCTGAAGAATGACCAAAACTGAATACATTATACAACTTGGATTGTATAAGAAATTTAGATATAAATACGCTTTTTTTTTTCCTCCTTCAAAATTTATGTAATCTGTCTAGTCTTGTCACCTGGTAAAACTTCAGTGAGTTCTGCATCCAGAACTTGCATTCAGCAAGAATAGCTGACCCATTTGAAAGAGTTCACAAAATAGAAGTGACAGTTGCAGATCAAGAAAGCATTATCTCTGAGGAAAAAGAGAAAGATTTATTTAGTTCAAAGACAAGATTGAAGGGAAGTTAATGTCTAATAAGTGTTTAAAGTTGTAAAATGTTCTTGCACAGAAGAAAAGGAGTAATTTTGTTCTTTGTATTCACAGCAAATAAGGGAAATTACAAGAAAATTCCATTTAAGAATTAGGGGAAAAGTTAATAATAAAAGATAAGGAGGCAGTGAAATAGTTTGAGAAGACTGTGAAGTCTGCATCAGAGGTCTCTAAGAGGAGATTAGACAAATGATTTTCAAGAAAGAGAACTGAGACTGGCTTGGAAAGGAAGTCTTCGGACTCTGCTACTGGTTTTACAGGTACTAAATAACAGAAAAGAGTTTGAAGGTCATCAAACAAAAGCCATGGAAGAATATAGGCTTTTTAACACTCTTATACGTCTGCATGCTATTTTGGAGGCAAACATGAGCTTACACAAAGCAACTGACCTGAAAGCAGTACAGCCAGAACACACATGACCCAGTACTAAGACGAAAATGCCCACTCAGGGCCCGACACTATTTTTGGAGTTTCAGATGGAAAACTTTTACCTTTATATAGGCACTTTTTGCTGAAGGAGAACAAGATGCCTTTTAATAGTTTTACATGCAAACCAAGACAAATAAAATTTAGGAAAATATATCCAAAACCCTGTGGTTAAACGGCATTTAACAAAATAACCCACTTCAAAATCCTGTACTGCTGTGCATTTATTTGAACTTACATGCAAAGCAAAATAAAAGTGAATGCCGATATGATAAATGATAAATGTGATGTGTGTAGAAACCTCTGCAGTGTGTTAATGTGCATCTGTAGAGTTTCTTCTGTCCTTTGTAAGAACTGCAAAAGACACATACATGCAGATTTTTAGTAGACTTACAGGAGTTTTACTCTTTAAATACTCCTAGGCCAGAAGGACACTTCAGCCTGCTGTACCATAATGTTGAAAAAAGTATCCACTTGGGTCGGATTTTTTCCATGTAGTTCACTATCAGCATTCTTGGTTACACAAAATTTACCCCATGCTATGTGTGTTATTACACGTATACTATGCACTGATTTCTCTTATGTAAGTGTAATTTTAAATAAAAGGTATATGCTGAACTAAAAAGAACCTTTCAAAGTGTATAACTAACGAACTAACTAACTAAGTGTATAACTTATTTATTTGTTTGTTTGTATAAGGCCTTTTATTTTGCAGTAAACCTTGGAAGATATTATGTAGATGAGGAGGATGTTTGCATCACCTCAAATGCCAGTGATCCTTAGAGAGCCTTTGTTTGCATAACTTTTGCATAACTTGAACCTTGTCTTTTAAAATAGCAAGTGCATTTATTCATTGGTCTTTTGTCTAAATTGTTGAGAGGTCTATCACCGAGTGGTTTTTGCCCTGCTCCAGCATCATCAGCTTCAAATGAAACAGCTGTTCAACAGATCGCAAAGCATCCTTTTCTCTAAGGGGAACAGAATGTATATAGAGACTTAAATGTATCATTTCAATAAAAAAATACAGCATAAAAAGCAATGCAAAGTATATATCAAAGTATATATCATTTATCATTTCAAGAATGTATTTCAGTAGATGAGGATATGGCTGTACTTAAAAAGAATGTCTGAGCTAGCCTTGTGCAAAATGTCTTTCAGTCCATCCTGGTTGGTCTTAGATTTGAGGCTCTTACTGAACTGTTGTAAAATAAAATTAATTCTAGAAGTGTGTTATGAATTTTTGAAGAATAAATTAATTAGAACAGCTTTAAAGTGTTTGAGTGATATAAAGAAATTCGTAACTGATAATCTGATAAAACTGATAATGCAACCTGGAAATAAAACCATCTGTTTCACTTTACTATTTAAAACATCTAGGTGGCATGCTATACAATATCAGAGAGTGTTTGTAAGTAAAGTATTAGTCTCCTCTGTGGTGGCGAGAATATTTATGGACTTCAAGGTCTCAAGAGAAAAGTGGTGGTTTCAATAGGTGACCAAACTGTATGTTTTGTGGTCTTTACAGGTCAACATACAGAGCTGAAAAATCACAAGTTGAAATAATGAACAACCAAGAGGCTGTTGTTCTGCGTTGCTGGAGATGTAGGAAATTTATAGCAAATTCTGCTGTTCTTGCAAAATGCAATGGAAAAAAAACATCCAAAGTAAGTATAGCTTCTTCTGAGGGAGTTTGTAACTTCTTCTGGTGCCATTTGTTTCAAATGAAGGAGGAGTGTTAGACTTAGCCTCACTTTGTAACTAATCTCTTGTGGAGATAAGTAGTAAAGCATAGACAATTCCGTAGAGAATAGTGTAAGAAGTAATTTTAGTGCAGCCAAGTAGGCAGTGATCACCTTCATGTTCTGCAACATGAAGGCTGGTGTTCATGGACACTTGACTTCTAGCCTGTGTAGAGCATTCATTTCTAGTATAAAAATGCGGTTTGGTTTTGATGCTTTTAAAGCAGTCTTTTTTTTTGTTTGTTTTGTTTTAATATCTCTTAATGGACAACTCTTTGTGTCGAAGGTGTATTTTAAAGACTGATTCTAATTTCCACTGTGGTAGTTGACTGTGTGTGAAATATCCCTACATCAGAAAATTTTGCTCTTTATTGTTTGAAAATGGGCCATAGTCTGTGCACAAAAATAGTTCAGGAGATTATTCTGCCCTGAGTGGGATTATGCCCTGCTCAGTAATTTATATTGTCTTTATTAAAATAAACAGAAGGATAATTACACAGAGCAAAACCATGACAGGGTATTTCCTACTGTTTTATAATGGCAGCTAGTAACCATAAAGACCTGGTGTCTTTCGAAATGTGCCAAAAAGACTTACAGCTGATGATCTTGAATCAAAGTTAAAAACCAAATAGAAGGTGGCGATGTTTTTTATTAACACATTAGTAATGCAACAACATCCTTTTTCACACTAGAGAGGGGTATTGATCACATTATTGCAGTAAAAATTCTAAATCTGCTAAGATTACCTTGTTCCTCTCCTAGTTATTCTAAAAAGCATTAGCAAATTAATTTGAAACTACTTGTTGCATTTGTGCATTGCTGATCATAGTCTTCATGTGAACTATAACTTACATTTTTCTGTCTTTACTGAAAAATTTTGCCAGCTGACAGTGATTCTAAAATCAATTTCCAGATATTCTTGGAAGGCCTGCAACTGCATACTGTCTGTTCTTTTAAACAAAACAAAACCACCTCCAGACGCCTACATCTCCACAGTGGAGTTTGTCCAATGTTTGTAGATTCAGAAATAGAGAATTATTGACAGTATCTACCTGATTTTTAGCTTAAAGAAGCACATCATATTTGAGGTTTATCATTTGTTAATGTTTACTGAATTTGGGAAGCTGATTTCTGGCTATATTTAAAGAAAAAAAAAGCTTACATAAATGTTGACTGTCAATACAATTGTTTTATTAACAGATATCACAACCTTCAGCTGCTGCTCAGAATTCTAGCAATGTATGGCATGTGAGCTTAGAAGCCATTCCAGAGTGGGTGAAATGTGTCATTGAAAAGGTAGTTGGTTTTTTGGGGTTTTTTTTGCTTGCATCTTTATCATTCAAAATGTAAAATAATTAAACTGAACAAGTTTCAAGGACATTTTTCTGTCAAGGCCTATGTATGTTACAAAGACCTTGTAACCGAGGGAATTCTTCTCAGGAACTGCTATCATTAGCATTTGCAGATGTTTTTTTCCTCTCTTAAATGCTGTTTCATTTTGTTTTGTTTTTAATATATGCAGAAGTGCTACAAGTGATAAATTCTGTTTCCTGCTCTTTAACTGATGAATGCATTTATGGTTGTCCGAATAACTGTCATGGGCATCTCTGCATGTTTGTCAATACTTAATATTATATTTATTACTTAGGCTTTGGAGTTTGCTTTGTTTTGATAATACCTTTGATCATATCTTGCAGTACTAACATACAGGTTGACAGTGACAACATGAAGCATGCTTCCCGATAAAAGTGGACTGGAGAGTTGTTTAAGAGTTCAGTTTCTGGAATATAATGTGTTTTATACTTAAGTCTTTTATACTTAATGTACTTTTATGTCATATGAATAGAAAGTAGATACCTTCCTGCAAATTCAAAGATTTGATGACAAGCCAGTGTCACTGCTTTTGAGTTTTAACTGTCCATTTGAAGTTACAAACCATCTCATAAATTTCCTGTTGTACTGACTGCCTCAGTTGGTATTTTCTTTAAGTTGTTTTAGATCTAGAAGTTTATGTTGTTGCACAGATACCAATAAGCAGAAGCAGTGCTTTTTGTGACACACAGATTTTCTTTTATGAATCTTTGATTTTGATAACAAAGTGATTGTTGCATTCCTTTCTCCTTAGACTTCAGTGTGAAATTTTACTATATAATTTCTGCCCTAAGCAAATCCATACTGAAAATGATGCACCAAGAGGAAAAAAATGAGTACAACTGTAAAACTAAGCATTCAAAAATTAAAAAAAATTAATCTTTTTTCTTTCTATTGCTCTATTTGGGTTTTTATGTTGAACATTAATTAAACTTCTTTAAATTAGTGGTCTCTTGTACTTCAATGAACTTAACAGAATAGTTATATTTAGAAACACTAATCTTGGAGGTGTGTTTGAAAATTACGTCTCATGAGTTATTTCCTCACTTTACAATATTGCTTAATCATGAATCCTTGCTAGTAAGGATGCAGTTTTTTACAGTACTTTGCCTCTTAAATTATTTCAGTATAATTGGATTCAATATTGATAGTAATATTATTCTTTTCACTTTTAGCTCTTAAATTATTCTTTTGCACCTTTTCCTTCTGCATTTGAAAACTGGAAGATCAAACTGGGGGCCAAAAATAAATAAAAAAACCATAGACTACCCGGAAAAGGCTTGACATACTTGCTTAAGGCAGCAGAGGAACAGTTTACCTCTGGTGAAAAGGCAGAGAATGCAATTCTTTGTGTACACCTTTGACATTTTTGTGTTCATTGTGTCACTTAATATCCTTGGAACCCTTGCCTCCTTCACTCTGTCTCCTCTGGCAAGATCCTGTG